>QEPC01001717.1:2486969-2500459 GCA_003113815.1 Sphenodon punctatus | reverse complement strand
GGGGTGGGTTAGTGGGTTAGAGCAGGGGGGGCGGGAAGCCAGGACTCCTGGGTTCTCTGGGAGGGGGGGCTAGTGGGTTAGAGCAGGGGGGCTGGGAGCCAGGACTCCTGGGTTCCCCCCCCTCCCTGCCCCAGGTTCCGGTGGCTCCGGAGCAAGGGAGGGGGCTGCAAAGCACTTACTAGATGCCTTTTTCTTGGTCCCTTTTCACATGGGCAGACTCCGCTCCCTGTTGGGAGTCCGGTCAGTCTGCCCCAGCCGGATCCCAGGGGGCTCCGGAGGAACGAGGGGGCAGAGAAATCCCTTTGGGGTTGGGGAGAAATTGGGGGCGGGGAGGGGGAGGCCCCTGCTATGGGACCACACTGCTAAACAAAACAAGTTTAAACATAGTATAAACAGAACATGATGAGAAAATCAAATGTGCATTTCCACCTCTAAAGACTAGCTACTACAGATGTTAGAGAGCCAGGGCCCCTAACTCTTAGACTTCAGCTGTATGTCTCCAACTCGGACCTGGCAACCATCATCCATGCTTTCGTTACCTCTCGACTGAACTACTGTAACACTTAGACAAAATCAGAATTGTGTTACCAGAACAACATCTTCGCCTGTACAGTCATAAGAACATGAACTGCTGCAAAGGAAGAGTTGGGACTCCTAGTACCAAGGACATCTGGAGAGGTAAAGTTTGGGTTTTGGCACCAAAGAGAAGCTGAAGGGTATGTTCAGACATGCAAGTTACACAGAGGTCCTTTTCCCATTTCTGTGGGAACATTATACATCAGGACAGAGTACTCCAGTGTATGGGAACAGGTAGTGCAATATCCTTTGTGGAAGCGAGAATTACCATGGGAAAAGGGCATTTATCCAAACAGGGACACTTTAACCTGCCATTACTGGTCATTACCTTGCAGTTTCCCCTAAAAATACCTTGGGATTTGGCAAGTGAGCCCACAATGGACTAGGGCAGATTTAACTCTCAGAGACTGGGAAAAGCCACCTGACTGCAAGGCTTGTCATTGGTAAATCAAGGGCTACCCCTGGCCCTAGAGAAGACTAGTCAGACCCTAACACAGGACGCAATCAAACAGTGAAAACTATAGAGGGAGAGCTGAAAGCTCAAGAAAGCCAGAGATCACCAAGTAAAGAATGAGAACAGACTAACTAAAGAATAGGATTAAGGCCCAGGAAGCTTAGCTATATATTATCAGGGTAGGAGCCTCCAGACATAGGGACTGAACCAGGGGACAGGCCTAGTTTTATTTATTTATTTATTTATTAATTTAATTTAAACTTCTATCCCGCCCTTGTCCTAAGGCTAAGAGTGACTTAAAGAAAATACAGACTACAATAAAACTCCCTTTTTAAAACTTCAAAGAAAAACCCACCCACACCCCAAACCCCCTGCCAAATGCCTTACCAAAAATAAAGGTTTTACACTGCCTCCAGAATATGGTCAGACTTGGGCTCTGACAGACCTCTGGGGGAAGGGAGTTCCACAATACTGGGGCAGCAACCGAGAACGCTTTCCTGCGGGCCCTTGTCGTACGGACAAGATTGGCTGGTGGTACCCACAAGAGCGCGCTCCTGGCCAACTGCAAGGGCTGCAGTGGAGCATGGAAGAAATAGAGAGGTGGGACCCAGGGCTTTCAGGTCAAAACCAACACCTTGAATTGTGCTCGGAAGCCTATAGGGAGCCAGTGCACAGGTGTAATATACTCACATAGAGCACATGTGTAATATGTTCACAGTGACCCTCCCCCGAAAGGAGTTGGGCCACAGTATTCTGCACCAAGTGTAGCTTCTGAACAGTCACCAAGGGTAGCCCCATGTAGAGCACATTACAGTAGTCTAACCTCGAGGTAATGAAAGCATGGATGATGAAAGAAAGGGGTGAAAAGCACTCCTGGCCACCACCACAACCTGATGTTCCAGGCACAGCTAGGGGTCCAGAAGCACTCCAAGGCTGCGAACCTGGGTAACCAGAGTGGGTTAGACCCCACCTCACCCCACCCCACAACAACAGGGGTCCCAATCCCCTCCAATGCCGCGATCCGTTGGCTTCAGCGCAGGTTGAGCACCACCTATGCTCTAACCGCCTACCCTCCTGCTTCAATCGCCTCAGGTCTCCCTATACTAGAGCGATCTAAGCCATCACAGCAGAGGGAGCGGATGCCTGGGTGCAACTGTATTAATGACTATGGTCAGGATGTCATTCCACAAAGTGATCAAGTCATTGACAGAGTAGCCATCAAGGTCAGTGGGTAAATCCCCCAGAGAGTTCTGGAAACCAATTGGATCCACTAGTCTCCGGGGGCGGACCAACCTAACTGGCCCCCCACCCTGATAAGGGCATAGGAGGGCAGGGATTTGGGTCTTCAGAAGATAATGGTCCAATGAGGACAACAATGTTGTAACTACATCCCCAATAATCAGAATCCCTGAGTCCAGGTAGGTGCAAAACATCAAATACAACATGTGTCCAGTTTCATGCGTCGGGCCAGATATTATTTGGGATAGACCCATGGTTGGTCCTGCTCTGGCCCCAAAAGGTTAGTTCTTAGCATGTACGTTGAAGTCACCCAAGACTATAAGTCTGGGTGATTTCAAGACCACCTCCAAAACTAACTCAGCCAGCTCAGTCAAGAAGTTTGCTGTGTAGGATGATCAGTACACCAGCAAAATCCCCAATCTATCCCTTACCAAATTCAGTACAAAGTGGACACACACTATATTGGATAAGTTAGGCACCAGATACCTTTGAAATGTCAAAATGTCTTTGGATATCACCGCCACTCTGCCCCCAATCCTAGACTGGTAGTGCACAAAGTATCTGGCTGACACCATCTGGGACAATATAGGCACAGAAGCCTCATCCAGCCAGGTCAGGTCTCTGTAATGCATATGGTGTCAGCAGCCTCATCCTGAATGAGATCAAAGATGGCTGATGTTTTATTTGCCATTGACCTCAAATTAAGCAGTATCAGTCCCGCTGGTCTCAGCTCCCAAATATCCCAACACAGAAGAGGACTGGGACACAGGAACACACAATGTGCCTCTCCTGATGTCCCTGAAGGCATTTCTTCCCTCCCTTGCCATGCCCAACACAACCCCAATTGGTTCAGTAGCTGGCAGTTCTCTACCTCACCCTAAGAGGCTCCCCTCTCTAGTTGATTATTACTGTCCCCACCCCGCAAGCTCAATAATCCTCAAAGGGACAACAACGCCTAAGGGGGAGGGGTGGCCAAGGGGGTATTGACTTTGGATGGATGCCCCAAGCCTGGCAACCCCAGAGGCAAATTGGCAATAGAGGCAGGCAGGAAACCCCCTCCTCAGTCCCCCAGCAGAAATATCTCCCACCCAACCCTACCCATATTTCTCATCCCACTATTACCCACACCCTTCACCCCCATGCACTAACCCCCCTCTCAGAGGGGAGCCCTGGCATGGGCCCCACACCTTTCCCCTGTGCCTGAACACACACACCCCTCACAGAGGGTCTAGGACATAGACTCTGATTTACTCCAAACCCCACCATAACCCCACTTTTGCCCATCCCCCTCCCTCTCACCAAGAGGTCCTGGTAAATTGACCCATCCCCCCACCATCCCAAGCCAATAACCAGCAGGCCATGGCACTCCCTCGTATCCAACCCTACCCACCAACCCATTCCCCATAATCCTACCCAAATCTTCCATTTAAAATAACCTCTCACCCCCACTTAAAATGACTCCCCACTCCCAAAGGCAAAAAACTATTTAAATAGAAACAAAAACAGATAAATATAAAAAGCCCTCATAGCCACTTAATGGCCACAGGCAGCCAGAGGCTCCTTTTATAGTAACTAACTAGGAAACAGCAGTGACCCAGGTGCAAATGATGGTTAGCAGCAGTCTCAGTCCTGCAGCAGCCCCCTTAACAACCTATACAAGAAGTCGGAAGAGTTGTTGCTTGTGGGTTTACTTTTGTTGTATAATTTAACACCTATTGACTAGAAGAGGAAAGCTAGCTCTGAAAGGGGACTTGATAAAACAACATGTGCGCCTGTATCTGAGGGGGATTGAAGGGGCTCCTGACAGGTGGAGAAAAGGCAATGCTGGAGGCAGGCGAAGCTTGCAGTGTTGGCTTGGCACTGCAGTATGACAAGCCAGAGGTAAGCGAGGCTAGGAGCAGGGCAGACTGACACACAAGCCTAGAGCATTTTTCTGCTCGGCTTCCTCCTCCTGCTGGGAGAACTTAAATACTATGGAGCAGCCAAACCCACAAGCAGGTGGTGTGGCTTGAGCTATTACCGAAGACCTCAAATCCAGGCAAGGATCAAGGGATTGCATTGGTAGAGCTAGTCACTGCCAAAGAATCCTGGGGGCACCAGTTCAAGGATTTTATCTAGACACTTCAATTTTGTTGATGAAAGCATAGATTCTGAGCACAATTATGTGACAGCATTAAAAAAAAGCAAATTGTGATGTGATTTATGTGACACAAAAACATCATTGCATCGCAAGTCCTGCTGAATGTACATTTGAATATTCTGCAAACAAGTTACCCAATTATCTTTTATACACACACACACACACACACACACACACACACACACACACACACACACACACAGGTGTGTAAACACCCTAACTAAGCCTAAGGTCCAGTGCGTTAGACGCTGTATTAACTCTCGGGCCTTATCCTAGTTAACTTACAAATACCTAGAGAGCAGGAGCAGGGAACCCTTTCCCTCTCCGAGGCCACTATACAAATTACTACAAGCAGTGAGGGCTGCATAGGAGTTTGGGCAGAGGCACTTAAGGAGAGGTCACAGGACTGGGGAAGGTTCCAGAGCTTGAATCTATGCCATTGAAAGCATGCTTTCATCTCTCCTGCCTTTCCCTGACTTCATTCTTTCAGTGCTTGGGAAGGGCTGGATCCAGAAGTTGGCAAAGGGCCAAATAATTACTCCATCTATACCAACACAACTGGCAGAAAAAACAAACATTATCCTTCGGTGGACTACTTCTGAGTTCCTCTTTGCCCAAAGTGAATTTTAATCACTAGGATTCTTACAGATGGATTTGATTATTATTAATAATTTCTATAGCACTTTCTGTGTTCAAGGCACTTTAAAATCCATATCTAATAAACCTTCACAACAAACCTGTGAGATAGACCATTAATTAGCATTCCTATCTTACAAATGGGAAACTGAGACGGCCATTAAGTATTCCTATTTTACAAATGGAAATCTGAGACAGCTAAAGTTGAAATGAGAATCAAAATGATTCCCCCAAGATCTTGCTAACGGTACAAGATATCTCGGTGGGAACAAACCCTCCCCCCGCACTTGCAAAAAAAAAAAAAAAAAAAGGCCCACTTTTACTCACCTGGCTGCCTCTCCAAGTCCAGAGGGACTGCTCCAACTCACTGCTCTTGCTGCAGGATCTCTCCCTACTCAGCTTCTCTGTGGGTAAAGAAAGGAAGCCTCCAAAAAGGAGGCAAAACATTTTTTTTTTTTAAAATCACTGTGCATGCTCATAATTGCCACCAAGACCGTTCTGAGCATGTGTAGCCCAAAATGGCTGCCAAGGGCGTTCTGAGCATGTGCAGCACTTTTCCAAGATAGTGCCATCAGCATCAGCGCCATTTTGGAAAAGGGCAGCCACTCTGAGCATGTGCAAACTGGCTGCCCTTTTCCAAAATAGCACCAACACTGGCATGCAAGGAGAAATCCAGTGGTGAGACTTTGTGGCTGGAGCAGTACCCCTGGACTCGGAGAGGCAGCCAGGTGAGTAAAAGCCCCTCCCATTTTTGCAAGTGCGGGGGGAGGGCTGTTCAAGATCAATCCAGGCAATTCTGTTCGTTCTCATTTGCAAGAATGAGCCAAGAACCCTGGTTCTCATCAAGAAAAGTAAGAATACCAAAACTGAGTTTCAGCCATAATCAGAGGCAGTAAACTTGCCCATTGCCACCTAGTGAGTCTCTTATCCACTAGGCTATACTGGCTCATGCCTGATGGCACTAAGATATAGGTTGACAGTCAAGAAAGTAGTCTGTTCTAGGGCAGTAGTGTTTTAAAATATGGAAATTACTTGACGTTTTATTTATTCCATAAAATAGGCATGGTATTCGTCAAACCTCAAATTAAAACAAACAGCTTGAAGGAGGGCATTTAATCATATGGCTGGATTATGGAGTCTAGCATTTTATTTTAGCTATGCTTATTTCCAAAACATCTCCAAAGAAAAGTTTCCTTTAAATGATAATCATATCAAGTGAATCAATTATCTAGTCACCCCTTAGATTTTCTTTTTAAACAACGTATTCACACATTGCAAGAGTGAAGTTCATCCTTGTGGAGAGGATCCTCCCCAAACTTGTTCACAATTTAAATCCCACTTTTGGTCATAGTTGGGTTTTTCCCCCAAATGGTCTAGGCTTGTTCTGACTCATCTCGAGGGAGAATTTCAACCTCTCTGAACCACTTGAGAATTAATGATCTCACAACAAAAGCCTCTACCCTCTGCCTTTAGGATATACACAATATACCCGATCAGTTTTATTTGTGGGGGAAAATTTTCTAGATTTATAATCTAGAAATCCCTGTGGGAGGGCAGAGTGCCGGTCTGCCTCAAGGAGGTGGTGGTACGGCCTCTGCTCAAGAAACCATCGCTTGACGTTGACTCCCCTGCCAGCTATTGGCCTGTCTCTAACCTTCCCTTTTTAGGGAAGGTTATTGAATGGGTAGTGGCTCAGCAACTCCAAGGGTATCTCGACCGTGTCGGTTATCTGGATCCCTCTCACTCTGGCTTTCGGCCAGGGCATGGCACGGAGACAGCATTGGTGGCTTTGGTCGATGATCTGCGCCGCGAAAAGGATAAGGGGCAATCGACCCTTTTGGTCCTATTAGATCTGTCAACTGCATTTGATACCGTTGACCATGAGATGTTGGTGACACACCTGCGGGACAGTGCAGGGGTGGTCGGAATCGTTCTTGAATGGTTCCGCTCATTCCTGACCGGAAGAATTCAGCGGGTGGTGCTCGGTGATTATTTTTCATCACACCGAGACCTCTTGTGTAGGGTCCCGCAGGGTTCTGTTCTGTCCCCTCTCCTGTTCAACGTGTACATGCAGCCACTTGGCAAGGTGATCAGGGGGTACGGAGTGAGGTGTCATCAGTATGCGGATGACACCCAACTGTACCTCTCATTTTCAACTGACCCAGGCCCGGCTGTCTCGGTGCTTACCCGGTGTTTGACAGCTGTGGGGGACTGGATGAGGGCTAATCGACTGTGACTGAATCCTGGCAGGACGGAGGTGATGTTAGTGGGTAAGTCGATGGAAATGACAGCCCCCTCAATTGAGAGGGTTTGTCCTCCACTGACTTCCCAGGTTTGGAACCTGGGGTGCTCCTCGATGCGCAGCTCTGCCTGGATCTCCAGCTGGAGGCTGTGGAGAGGAGCGCCTTCTGCCAGTTAGATCTGGTGCAGCGGCTTTGGCCGCTGGTGTCGGTTCCGGATCTGGCCACGATCATCCATGCTTGTATCACCTCTCTGTTAGACTACTGTAATGCACTCCTGGTGGGGCTGGGCCGCCGAGAGCACATTACACCAGTGCTCCGATCTCTGCACTGGCTGCCAATAGTCTTCCGGGCCCAATTCAAAGTGTTGGTTTTAACCTATAAAGCCTTACACAGTCTGGGCCCTGCTTATTCGCGAGACCGCCTCACTCCTCGGTTCTGGACCGGCCCCTGCAGTCATCTCGGGGTGCCCTGTTGGAGGTCCCTCGGGTTTCCTGGGGGGCCACGCAGGACAGGGCGTTCTCGGTGGCCACACTGCACCTTTGGAACTCCCTCCCAGTGGGGACCCATCTGGCCCCAGACCTCCCAGTTTTTGGTAGGAATTGTAAGACCTGGCTGTTCCATCAGGCATCTGGCGAGGGAGAAGAGTGAGGGTGGGAGAAGGGGTGGTGGGTGTGCGGTTGGGGTTTTCGTCTCCTAATTTCTATTGTGACTTTTATTGTGGTATTTTTATATGCTTTATTGTCTTTTATGAATTTATTTTGTAAGCCGCCCAGGGCTGCCTGTGGCAGGAGGGGCGGGGCATAATTTTAATAAATAAATAAATAAATAAATAATGAGCTTGAATTTGCAGGCTACTTAAAATTATAAAAACTAAAAAAATGTCAGATGAAACTGCAAGAAATGGTATATTTTGAATAGAGCCTGAATGCCTGTAAAAGAACATGTGCTCTATAGTTTATTAAGATACTGTTGTCAGTAACCAAAGCAAGGAGTGTTGTCACACCATTCTGCAATGCTTGGTATTTATTAGCAGCTTTCAAATGCCAATGTACAAAGTGTGACAGAACATGAGGTACTTCCTGTGCATTTAAAAAAGCAACACACTACTACAGTGAAACAGTTGAAAACTATCTACTGAGCTAGGAGGTAACTAGCTCTAGTGGGGCCTTACATCACTGCTAAATTTATTTCTTTACAGCAGTTGAAGATAAATGGAGCTGAACACAAAATAGAACTACCAAACAAATACACTACTATACTGTTTAGGGCAAGATGTACTAAAACACACACTGAGTCCTGCATCCTACAACTGATATCTGAGTTCATTTTTATGAATAAAAATCATAGTATTAATAAAAGAAACACTTCCATTAATTGCAAACTATCAACCAGTTCAGCATCTCAGTTTTCAAAACACCTTTTAAAATGATACAATCCCTGAAATATAGTGTCAAATATATACAGTCAATATAAATCTTATCAAACTGCACCTAACAAAAGACCTAATTTTATTGAGGCTGCAACCAAACTACTAAGAACTAAACAGCAGCCGAGAAAGAACCCTAGCAGTGTGCCAAAAAAGCAGCCATCAGCTAGCTCACAGATTTCTTTCATCTAACCCAGGTGATCACGGAAGCAGGTTAATTGTTTGAATTCAAAGGGTGGAATCAAACGAGACGCTGGCCTTCATTAGCCTTTACCAGGTGTGTTCCTGCATGCCTGTCTATTAGATGTCCATTATATGGCCTCCTCGTGGTCACCACAGAACCGTCACTCACAGTAGAGTCCAGGGACACTGTGGGCCCATCGTGCGGGCCAGTCAGGGCTAATGGGTGCCCATGTGTCCTCATCTTATCAATTAGGTTGGCTCGCAGCCTCACCAGCATCCAGGTCTGCCAGCACAGAGTCCCACCTAGTGCGCCAGGCCAGCTGAGAGGCAGGAGCTGTAGCAATTTCCCTCCCCTGTGGCTGCCTCTCAGTTGAGACGTGAGTTAGAAATCTCCTTCCCCCCTGCAGTCTCCCTCCCACCTTGCAGCTGAGAGGTGAACTAGAAACCTCCCTCCCAGCAGTCTCCCTCTCCGGGAACGAGAATGTGCGAGAGAGGGAGATCTCTAGCATGCCTCTTAGCTGAGATGCGGCTGCGAGGAGGAAGATCGCTGGCACTACTGGTGGAAGCTGCTGTATGTACATGAAATACGGGCAGGGGCTGCCTGTTTATTAGGCTGGACACACTAAACATGCAACTGGGGGCGACAGGTAGGCTGCACAAACCGAACAGGGACTGCAGCGGGCTATCATCTCGTTTATTCCACCAAAAAGAGTTGAGGTCTTCAGAGTCAGTCAGAAAACTGTTGTATTTTCCAGATATCTATTTATTTATTTCAACATTTATATACCTCCCCCTCCTGCCCAATGGCAGCCCAGGGCGGTGAACAACATATAATAAAAACATAATACAAAAATATAAAATACAATACAATATAAAATCTCAATCCCTCAAAGTTCACAGCATCTCTACTGCATCAGTGGACGATACCTGCTCAAACTGATCCCACAAAAATCGGACCAGATGGGGCATTCATAACTTCAAGTATATTTACTGCATTAAGTGCAGCGTTGAAATTGCGGTGGATACAAGGGATTTTGTCTGCAAAATAGTCAATAAACTTGTCACAGCGAGCACTGAAAGATCTCAATTCTAGGCAGAGGGAAGCCAAACTGACCAGCCCCTTGACCACCTGGAAAAGCTCAGCTAGACGCGACTTTGTGGATATGCTGGTAGCAAAGAATCTCCACTTTGCTGCCCGCATAACCACGGCATAGGCTCTTAACACAGCTCTATGCCACAATCAGTCGAGTCAGCTTCAGTACAAGTACTGTGCCACTGTCGCTCTAACCATCTCCCCTCCTGCTTCAGCTGAGACAGGTTAACCACGGGGCCCTGCATCACCGATGCTCGAGAGCCGTCCGGTCAATGGCCTCAGTCAACAAGGTGTTCCAGAGAGCAACGAGGTCATTGAGCGATTGGCTGTCAAGGCATTCTGGAACCAATCTGGTTCCATAAGTCTCCGGGGGCAAACCATACAAATAGGTTCCAAATAGATTATAGCCTAAAACAGTGGATTCCAGACTTTTGCAAGTTGTCTTTGTCCTCTCAGGTTTGAAAACATTTTGTGAACTCCTACTCTCAGGTTTGTGTGATGTTAAAAGCACATGACACACCAGGACAGTTTCTATGGCTTAAAGCTAGCCATTATGGGTTTTGAGAAATGCTGCCCTAGAGTGTCTACTTCGGTCATTCACTCTTCCAAATCACACCTAATAATCATTCACTTTTTCTGGATTTCCAATATAAAGAAAGTCCATTCAAGGAGATAGCTGTACTCTGGTAAATTTGCTATTTCATAAATCAAACGATGGTCAGACGAAAGACGTGCATTGTACTAGCGCATACGATACCCTGTTGCTGCCATTCATAAACTGCATGTCATTATCAAAGCAATGAAATGAGGCACAAAGCATTCCCACAACACTGTTCCAGATTTAGTGAGCAGTAGAAGGAACATCATGGAGCTGTAATTATTGATTTAGTACTGTCGGTTATTTATATTTTTACCTTTTTGGAGCTCAATTCATTAACAGCTCTGTACACAGGACTCCACTGACTTTCAATTTCATTTACATCAATATGAATTACATATAGGGAGAAATGACAGAATTGTGCCTATCAGATTCCACCTCTAAACCTCTAAGAGCACAAGAGCAGTCAAATTTGTATGTGGTAACAAAGAATGTAGAGATGAAGAAATTCTATTCTGTCCCCTCTCTTGTTCAACGTGTATATGCAGCCATTGGGCGAGGTTGTGAGATGGTTTGGGGTGCGGTGTCATCAATATGCTGATGACACCCATTTCTATGTCTCTTTTTCATCCGACCCAAACCCAGCAGTTTCAGTGCTTACCCGATGTCTAACAGCTGTGGGGGATTGGATGAGGGTGAGCCGACTGAGGCTGAGTCCTGACAAGATGGAGGTGATGTTGGTGGGGTGGGCGGTGGGTGCAACGTTCCCCATCGATGGAGTTCGTCCCCCGCTGGTCTCCCAGGTTTGAAGTCTAGGGGTACGCCTCGATCCGTAGTTCCGCCTTGATCTTCAGGTGGGAGCTGTGGCGAGGAGTGCTTTTCACCAGTTACATCTGGTGCAGCGGCTTCGGCCATACGTCTCAGACTTCGACCTGGCCACTGTCATGCCTTCATCACCTCAAAACTGGACTATTGTAACGCACTCTATGTGGAGCTACCCCATGTGACGGTCCAGAGACTGCAGCTAGTGCAGAATGTGGCAGCCCATCTCCTTACCAGGACAGGTCACTGTGAGCACATTACACCGGTGCTTCATGCTCTGCACTGGTTGCCTATCGTCTTCCGGGCCCAATTCAAGGTGTTGGTACTTACCTATAAAGCCCTAAATGGTCTAGTGCCGTCCTATCTGAAGGAGTGCCTCCCTCTCCATGCCCTGGATCGACCCCTGCAGTCTGCCGGGAATGCCCTTCTCGATGTCCCCCAGGTGATTTGGGGGGCTACATTGGAGAGGACATTCTTGGTAGCTGTGCCTAGGCTGTGGAATTCCCTTCTGGCAGGGACCTCGCTTGGTTTCGGCGTCAGTGTAAAACCTGGCTGTTCTGCCAGGCCTTTGGTGAGGGAGATGGGTGGGATGATACAGGTTACAGAGCGTGAGGTTTTTTCCTGTATTTTTATGCCATCCCTTTTATTTGTAGTATATGTTGTGGCTTTTGTTATTATTATTATTTTGTTGTTTTAACTTTTGTAAGCTGCCTTGAGCTGCATAAGCAGGAGAGGTGGGGTATAAATGCTGGATAAAATAAAAATAAAATAAATTTGTGTTCTATTCCCATAACCATTTCCCCCCCTGAACTACAGCAGTGCCTTTTTCTGACCTTTGCTTTCATGATCTGTCCAAGTAACTAGCTGCCCTTTTAAATTCATCCACTCACCCAGCATGTGTGGCAGAATTCTGCTGCTTCACTGTTTCAGAATGCCTTGGCATATCTATAGCCGCACACAGGTAAAGGTCACCTTGAATTTGGAGCCTTTGAGAAATTTCAGCCTTTAATCCCAATTATAAATCTTTCTCTGCTTTTCTTCTTTGGTTGCTTCAAAAATCACATTTCTCTGCTAGTTCTTATATGTGTCTCAGAAAGGAGATTTTCCCAACAGTACATTATAAACATTTTGTTCCTTCTCTGTCCCAAAGGTAGGAGTGGAACATATGCTCTGCCTCTGGTCCCACAGCATAAATCAGGGAATTCATTTAAGCCGCTTTTAGACAAGCCGTGCGTACCATCACATGACTTTTCAAATTACCATAGGCGGCTTTTAGATGCAACTTCTCATGTGTTATCGGCGCTCACCCATTCTTTTAATACTACGGAATAAATACTTCGATATCGAGGTATTTAATCCACGGTATTCAAAGAACGAGCGAGCAGCAATAATGTGCATGAAGTCTCGTTTAAAAGCTGCCCATGGTAATTTGAAAAGTCACGTGATGTCATCCTGTGAGCGTGTGCCACTTGTCTAAAAGCGACCTTATACTGGCCCTAGTTTCTCGTATAGCTTTGTGGCTGTTTGGTACCTGTCAAAGCACTGTTCCACTCCCTTCCTCCTCCCTTTGTTTGTTCTTTTCTTCTAATATGTCTGCCTCACACTAAGGGCAGATTGATTAAAAACAAGCAGAGACAATACCAGGGCTGGTCCCAGGGTTTGTGAGGCCATGTGCATAGTCTTGGTGTGGGGCCTAATTATGCAAATGTGTAAATTTACATAAAACCTACTCCCTCTGGACAGGAAGGATTCCCATTCTCCACCCCTCTGAGCAGCTATGGAGAAACATGGCCTCCCCATGCTTCTCTCCCCCCCGCCCTGACTTGCCACCCCTTGGCTGCTTTACCTGTTGCTCAGCCGCATGGCCATAGACAAGCACAGGGGCAGCTGGTGGGTTTTTAGTTTGGAGGGGCAGTAAGGCCGACGAGCCGGTGAACGGAACCAGGGCAACGGTAGGCGGAGCCAGGGCAATGGCATGGCATAACCCAGCAGCAAGGAGTTCCCAGGGTTAACATCGGATGGAAGAAAACACAGTCTACATGCACATCAAGCTTAAAATAAATAATGTATAAACCCCAAA
>QEPC01001717.1:2469723-2486174 GCA_003113815.1 Sphenodon punctatus | reverse complement strand
TCGGGGGACTGAGGCAGGGAGGAAGCGCGCATGCGCGCTTCCTCCCTGCCTCAGTCCCCCGAATCAAGCTATCTCACCAGGGCTGTCGGCATAACCGCCCTGGTGAGATCTTCCATTGCGCCCATTGAGCGCAATGGAAAGGCTAGCCCCTCCCTCCACAGCACGTCCCATGTGTGCTGTAGACGGAGGAGTTCAGCCGCCCAAATCGCGTTTTCCACAGGAAAACGCTGTTTGGGCGGCTGAGCAGCTCAGCCTTTTTGTCCCTTCGGGGACCCACTCCCTCTCCCAGTGGAGTGGGTGGGTCCCCGAAGGGAGAACAAGTTCAGTGACAGCTACAGCTGCCTCTGAAGCAGCTCAGAGGCTGCTGTAGCTGTCATAAGCGGTGGCGTGGGGTTTTTTTGTTTTTGTTTTAAACAGTTTAATGCCACGGCGGTGGCCCCCGCAGTACTTTGGGGGGCACTGCCCCAAATTTCCTGCAGGGGGAGCCGCCACTGGACAAGCATGACCTCCCAGTGCTTTCCCTCCCTGCCACCTCCTCAGCCGAGCATCTATCACCACTCCCCAGGAGTGGTTTCACTGCAGGGGCAGCTGGGCGGGCAGTGAGGCAGGCACAGAGAGATTGACTGTGTCCACTGCCTTACTAGGGGAGAGGGGATGAGCTTAGCCAGCCTGGCCTCCAGGGTCTGTTGTTCTTGCTGCCGGTGCTGCCTGTGCCATGTGCATGTACGTGGTGCAAAAGGTCCAGAGGTGCTGCTATCGAACACACAAGACGCCCAAAATGCAGCCAGCCTATTAAGCACATTGTGCCATGAAAAGAGTCATATAGTCAATTCAATTCAATTTATTTGTACATTTGGCGTGACCGAGGTCATTGCCCACAATACCAATATAAGACAGACAACAAAAAGGAAGACAAATTCATAATACAAGGAACTAAATCAAATATCATCATAAAAGTCTCGGGGGGGGTCAACTTAAAGCCCCCGCTACCCTGAGAAAAGCATCAGTAAGTAGACTAAGACAAGTGTTAAACTATCAGCAAAAAAACAAACAATTGATCAGATCATAAACAGTAAGTTATACAGTTACTAGACCCAAACTCTAAAAAGTAAATAAAATTTAAATAATTAAATAAGTCAGTGTCATGGTTCACAGCCCATTGGTAGTTTATGCTAGAGAAACAGCTGGTGGAGGTTCACTGCCAAAATCGAAAAACCTGACGACACTCAAGGTCACCTCTGTCCTCTCATCTGACAAGGCCAGGGCAAGCAAAAAGGAATCAGTTCTGCCAGGATATTTGGCCAGAAAAGGGCTGAGAAACTCAGACCTGATGTTGTCATAAAGATGGCAACTTAGCAAAACGTGGTCTGTTGTCTCCACTTCAGTGGAGTCAAACAAATATAAGCGCTGGAAGAAGGGCAGCCCAGTATAACGGCCCTCCAAGAGTTTGGTGGGTAAGGCGTTAAATCTTGCGGCCATGAAAAGACTTTTCCCTCTGGGGGAGCAGGCTAAAGAGAGAAAACCCACCATGCTACCTCTATCCGGAATTAGTGGAAGAAACCTATCCATATAGGGGGAAGATCTGATTTTGGCGATTTCATCTTGACGACTAATATCCTCCCACCTTTGAGCTATTTCAACCCCGGCTGGGAGGTAGCCTTTACTGTGCAAGTAGTCACAAGAAAGGCCTAGATTTTTCAAGTGAGCATCAACCCTATAAAACCAGTGGCTCTTGTATGGATCCTCTTTTAAAGTGTGCCATCAAACCCCTATAGGGGGCTCTGGAGATTTTATTCCAGAACTTGGTCACATGAGCCCAAGCCATATATGTCCAACTTTTGGGGGCTAGCTCCAATCTTATAGCAGCACCAGGAGTACCTCTGGGGGCCCCAACCAGGGTTCGAAGAAACTTGGATTGAACTGTCTTAAGGTTGGCATGTATCAATGGGGCCCATAGTTCTGTGCCAAATAAAAACTGAGAGCCAACCTTGCAGTTAAAGACATCTAAAGCCAGTTTAATTTCTGTTCTCCCATGGCTAGCAAAATATTTATAAATTGCAAAGGCCGGACCCTTCACAGCAGCTACAGCTCTTTTATGATGTTCAGTCCATAAGCCCGATGGTGGAAATACAGTCCTCTGGACCTGGCTTTTGTAAAGACAACTATTTTGGTCTTACTATAATTAATCTTGAGGCAATTCGTATCACAATATGTTGAGAATGCCTCAAGTTGTCTTTTTAAGCCAATTCGAGTCTGAGAGAGTAAAACCAGATCGTTGGCATAGAGCAAAGAACCAACTAAATGTGAGGACAATTTAGGAGGGGGAAGTGTGACTGCGCCATTAAGAGAACCACATCATTGAGAAATAAGTTGAAAAGCACAGGGGCCAGAACACAGCCCTGCCTCACCCCCACTAGAGCACTAATCTCCTCAGTAATATCCCCCTTAGAGTTCGACTTAACTACCAACTTTGAGTTTGCATATAAATTCCAAATGAGGAATAAAAGTCTCTTATCCATTGAGGTCTTATCAAGCTTGGCCCAAAGAAGTTCCCTATTAACAAAATCAAATGCAGACTTGAGGTCCAAAAACACTGCAAAAAGGTACCTGTTGGATGTCATATATTTCCCTATCAGGTGATTCAAGATCAAGCCATGCTCAGCAATTGACCTACCCCTCTGAAACCCTGCTTGTTCCGGGTGAATAATGTTGTTCTCTTCAATCCAGGCTATAAGCTTACCCAATAAGAATTTAGCATAAATCTTACTGATGGAACTCAAGAGGTTGATAGGCCTATAACTGGCCGGGTCCGCACAGGATCCCTTCTTATAGATTGGAATGATGTCAGAGTTATTGATGGAGGTGAAAAGAGCTGAAAGTAGAGGGTCCCACCATGTACTATACGCCTTGATGAAATCGATGGAAATTAAATCCCAGCTCGGGGCTTTATTATTTTAAAGAAGCAAACCAGGGAGATCACCTCAGAGGCTGAGACTGGAAGTCAATCAGGCAACAGTTCTAGAGTACTTCTTTCCTTATCAGATGCAACAATGGAGGTTAGCTCCACATAGAGATCCTTGTAATGTTCTGTCCATAAATGCAATGGAATATCCGGAAGACCCCTTGGGGAAGGGCCCCTTGTGCCTAACTGAACTAGCCTCAAAAAATTTCTCGAGTCCTTGGCCTTAGCTGTCTCAAGGAGCAGAGACCACTAATGGTCAGTAAAGCTGCACTTTTTCCTCCTAATAAGTTCTTTATATTCTGCTTTTGCTTTATAATAAGCCTCAGGTAACAAATGTGTATAACTCCGGCAATAGTCAGAGTAAACGGCCTGTACCTTTCCCTTCCCCCTCCTGCATTCACCGTCGAACCATGCCTGATTCTGGGGATTGCCAGAATTAGGACGGTTAGTAAAAGGAACCAATGCATTAAAAAAAGCCGCAATTGCTGGCACAACAGTGCAAAGGCCTCAACCACCTCGGATTCAGAGATGGAGTCAGTAATCAAGCCTCTAAAATTAAATATGTCATCTTTACCTAACCAGTCCTCTAGGGAGCTTACTGAGACCTTGCCCCACCTTACCGGGCAATGTCTCGTAGAGCAGTTACCAAGGGGATTAAGAGAGCTTAAAGGAGCAGGGATGGAAATCAGTCCCTGGAACTGAAGGAACAGGATTAGGGGGAGATGGTCGCTATACTGCATGCTACCCACCGAGAAATCTCTCAAGAGTTCCAGGGCATTAGAAGAGACCAGGATGTAATCCACAACACTGGAGCCGTTATGTCCAAGGTATGTGAACTCACCCTCCATATCCTGGAAGCATGAACCATTAAGAACATGGAGGTTATAATCACCAATCATGTTGGCCAGGTTTATCCCAGAAGCATTTCTCTTGTGGTCCTTTAATTGTCTCAAATTTAAAGAGCAGGAGGAGGCAGTTCAGAAAGTTCACAGTAAGCGAACAAGGCCTCATCATTCTTGTCCATCCTGGCACTGTAATCACCTAGCAAAATTAAGAGGCTATTTGGGAATTTGCCCATTAAATCCTCCACCATTGAGTCAATTTTAGACCATATCAAAGAATCATAATGACTGGAATTATAGGGGAAGAGACATATATATAACCAGTTCAGTTGTGTCCCCATAATCAGTTCACACTGCCCCCACCCCATAACCAGTTCATTTGCGCCCCCGCCCTCCATAAAATTCATTCACGCTGCCCTCCACCCATAACCATTTAATTTGTGCCCCCGGGGCAGCGTGAATTGATTATATGGGGGCGCAAATGAACTGGTTATGGGGTGGGGGTCTAAAGACAGTATTCCTGTTAGCAATAACTTCATTAAGAAGAGTTAGTGAAACAGCAGCCATAATAATCCCAGAACCATATTTGCAGATTTTCCAAGACAGATAGAATAGATACTGCTTTACATCCCCTACCTAAGATAGTATAAGTAAGAAAGTTGTGAAAATGTGACTCTTTTTACATGGGCCTCTCCCACCCATGCGTGTTCATGGGTGGGGGAGCCCCGTGTGAACGACGTGGTGCACGTGCCCCAAGGCTGATGTAGAGTCCTGCACAAGAACGTGCCCCAAGAGCAGACAGCTGCCTGCAAGGAGGAGCAGTGTGGCACCCTCAGTCTCTCCCACAGCAGGAAGCAAAGGTAATTCCCCTCCAGCAGGCAGCTTTCAGCCCCCAGGAGAGGTGCATGTGTGGGCCCCTGCCCCCAACCCTGGCAGTGAGAGAGTTCCTCAGGAAGCACTGCCCTTCCTTGCCATAGAGGAGTCCTACTGTGATGGCCCTCCCGCCCCTCAGGCTCCCACTGGTGCCCTACCACTGGTACATGGAACCTCCAAACAGTGGGGAAAGTGTCTCAATGGAAGCCATAGGAGACAGAGTCTGCTGCTGACCCACATCCCAGCAGGAGCTTTTGTGGGGCCTCCTCACAGCAAGGCTGGCGGGGCCAGGACCCTGCAGGAGCCATGCACTCTGGGGCCCCACCCCATGCTTGGCAGGAGGGATGGCACCCACCCCAGAGCCAGCACTGCCTGCAGGGCTGCCATGACTACCCTAGCTTCTCTGCCCCAAGGATGTCCCCAATTTGTGGATTGGGGGCAATATTTTGCAATCTAGCAATATTGCTACAATATTGCAATATACAGTAATATTGCTACAAAGCAATATTTTGGGAAAGTATTTCTGAAAATCTAGTGATAATGGATAATAAATATCTATCCGCTCACAAAATGGTTATATACATCATACAAATTTCATAGGAATAATTCTGGTTCAGTACTTACCACAAATTGGCATTTTACTTTAAAAGCTTTTGGTGCTAAGCCCAAAACCTAGTGCAAGCCCCACTGCAATAAACAGAGGTTGCATGCATGGAGCTCTTTGCAGATCAGAGAATTTGGTAGTTCTGTTTCTTTAAAAAAACAAACTATGATTTCCAATTTTCTACATGTAGATGCAGAAGATACGGTCTCAAAAATACACACACACTACATTTACAAAAGAAGCTACATTTGTAAATGAAGATGCTCGATTACTTTTTTGCATACACAACAGGTGAAAAATTAGTCTGTGCTTTACTTTAAGGAAGGTATATTTGGGGGCCTGAAGAAAGTGGCAGTGTCCCTCTATCAAAAAAAGTTATCAAATATTGGTTAAACTCAGGAATTTAAAATATCAAGGGCAGTGTGCAAAAAAAATAAATAATCAAACCAACTCTGAATTACTACAATGCAAGCCAGCACTCTCAAAGGTCGAAATGTGACTAGCTATGTGCTGTGACTGCGGCCTGCTGGCTTCCATCCCACCTGCCTACTGAAAACACACCATATTTGTCTTTCAGCTGTTGCCGTTTGTTAGGACTCAATAAACATGTCTAACTTCACCATAGCAACCCCTTCTAAAATGTTAAACTAAAACCACAAAGTGAAGAGAAAAAAACCTTCTGGATTAAGTATACATTTGTTCAGGGAAGATAAACTGATAACTGGATATGCAAGGTTCGAAATGATTGATGTCTGCTTTCTGCAGGGGAAATGCAAAAGACTTTTGCACTGCTGACAAATGAAGACACTTCTAAAAATGAGCTCATTGCTTGTTTGTACATATAGTCTGGATTCTCACAGGAGACTACAAGATTATATTTAAGTCTATTTCTACGTTCTGTACAGCGCCAGGCACATGGCTGGTGCTATATAAATGTTTATAATAATAATAATAAAAAGAAGAAGTGTTTCAGTTATCAAAGGTCGTAGAGACAAAGTAGTGGAGCTATCGGTTTGCAAGCTTTCGGACCTCCCACAAACTTCCACCAACCCAAGTTGGTCCAATAAAAGATATCTCTACACTACTTTGTCTCTACGACCTATTTTTGGGACCAAAACGGCAAACACACTCTCTAAGTTATCAAAAGAACATTTGGCAATACAGCCACATAAGCTACTTGCAGGTCTAGATTCTTGTGACAATAAGCTAAGGTAGTAAAGAGGAATAGAGATAAAAGTACCATAGGATGTACACTAGGTGTAAACAGCTCTGACAAGGAGCTAAGGAAAGATGCAGGATGGATAATAAGTATTGGAGATAGGAAAGGAGGAGATGATACTACAGCAATAAAACAGAAAAGATATTACTAAAACTTATTCTGACCACTTGCAAGGCTAGAACAAGGTAGTGGCGACAGCATCAGACTGTGAGTTTGGCAATCTGAATTGCCATCCTGGTAACTCCTTGATGGATTCTGTTTTAACAGGACATGCAGAGAGAGAACAACAATTCACTATGAGGATATCCAGCTTTTTGCTGGATGAATAAGTATGAATATTTTAACTGCAGTTGTCTGAAATTTCCAATTTCTTTAAACAGGCCACTTTCACAAATACAGTCACCATAAAAAATAATTTCTGTTTCCCCAAGAGCATGACTGGTTTCTACCGGGAACATAATTTAATGTTTCATTGAACAATCTTATGCCATTAAAGTCAATGGGAGTTTTGCCACGGACTAGAGTGGGAGGAGGACTGCACTCAGCTTCTCTTCTGAATGCCAAATTAGAAAAAAAGAGAAGAAATAGCTGACTTGAGATGAGAAAAAAAGGTCATTATGCCCACTGATGTCCAAAAAGACAATGTAAAAGTCACCAAATATTTATTTATTTATTTAATCAATCGCATTTATACCCCGCCCCTCCTGAAACAGCTCGGGGCGGCTAACAATATCAAAAATAAAAACACAATTGTAAAACATTTTAAAACACTCATAAAGTCAACAATTAAAACATGGCTAGGAGACATTAAAAAATATATATATAACCTTCTTAGATAGTTTTTAGCTCCACCTTGGTTGTATTATTTTGATTGATATTTATATTTATTACTGTTTTATGTTGTTATTTTATGGCCCTTTTCACATAGACACTCTAACACTGATAAAATGGGTGCTACATTTTATTATACATGTTGCAGGGCTGCAGGTGTGCTCTATGGGTGCCCTGCAACATGTATAATAAAATGTAACACCCATTCTATCAGTGTTAGTGTCTGTGTGAAAAGGACCAATATAGTTTTATGATTTTATGATGGACATTTTGTAAGCCGCACCAAGCTGCTGTTAGGCAGGAGGGGGCGGGGTTCCAAATATTGTTAGTAAATAATAAATAAGAGATAGATAGTAAAAAAACAACCATAATTAATATCAGTAGCATTGCATGTGACCTCTCGATTAATATAAATTTAAGGATCAAAATACCTTTGGTTTAAGAGAGGAATTAAGGCTCTTACAAACTCACTCATGCTCCAAAAAGCATGAATATTGCAAGTTAAGGCTCCCGCCTTAATTTGCACACCATGTAAGCAGTAAAGACATTGTACAATTTTGCATACTGTGCTCACGGTTCCATGCACCTGCACTTTCCCTTGGTCTTCAGCCCCAATCCTCTGCAGGTTGGGGGCAACACTGAAACTGAGGAGGTCAGGGGGCAGCAAGCTTTCCCTATATGCTTTCATTTAGGTTGTGAAGAATGGAACAGCTGAGTATTTTTATTTATTTATTTATGACATGAATGCTAAAAAAAGCAACAAAGAAGTTTATAAACAGAAATACAGAAGCAAGTTACATAAAATCATACATAACCCAATAAGGCATAAAATCCATTTAACAGATCAAATACAATACAAATTTACCATAAAAATGTAACTACTGTATAAAATCAATAGAGGAGACACTAGTTACTGGGTGCTAAAAAATCACTTCTTATTTTCTGTGCCTTAACTACAAAAGGCTATTGTAGCTTTCTTTTTAAAGTCCAGTGTCTTCATTTGGCAACAGCTGGAATCAGATATCTTGTCCTTAATTTCTCATACAATGGACAGCTCCATAAGAAATGATAGATATCATCAACAGCTTTTGATGCACATACACAAAACATATTTTGATAGGGAACTTAGCCCACCTTCCCGTTTAAAAAATCAGAATCTAATTGGGCAAATAAGAGTTATTACTTCCCTATGCTTATAGTTCAAAAGAATATTCAAATATGGTTCCAAAATAAATTTGCATATTTCAGAAAGAGCACACCTAGACCACCAAACTGCACTCACATCAGACTGCATACTAATATCCATTAATCTCAGATCCATTTCACTTTTATCTGAAGGAAAAGGTAGTTCTGTCTGCATGCATATACTTATCACCAAGTCCATTTTCAGACAAAATATGTGTAACCTCCTTTAACCATAAAAAGAAGATAGATTCTTGTGAATTTTCAATCTCTAACGAACACATCTTGGGGTATCTATTAGGAGCTTAAGTACAAATTTTTAACCAATAATGCATCTCAAGTTGGCCTTTATCACGACATTCACGGTGCCCGTCTCAGACTATAACAGTCCACCTGGAGTATTTCTGTGGACTGCTAAAAGTTTCCTCAAAAAGGTATTCATGACTTTTTCAGTACTCTTACAACAATTCTTATCCCATCCCCACAGTTCAGCTGCATAGAGTAATAATGAGTGAAAATAGACATGACGCTAACCACCCTTTAACCACCCTTGGTGGTTATTTATGCATGTTGCAGGGCTGTATTGTTGCCCTATGCAGCCCTGAAACATGCATAAATGACCACCAAGGGTGGTTAAAGGGTGGTTAGCATCATGTCTGTTTTCATCCATAGTCTCAATCTTATTTCCAACAACTTTTAAGGCTGCTGCCATAGCTTTTTTTCACCAGATCTACTATAAAATGATATGATACCATTTGCAGCCCGAGTTTATTTATTTATTTATTTTAAAAACTTGCTAACCAACCCATCCTGCCATAGGCAGCTCTGGGCAGCTTAAAATTATAACAAAATAAAAACAACAATAAAGCTAAAAACAACTCATAATAAGGATTAAAATATCCCTCCCACCCATCACCCTAGCCCACTGCCTTCCCAACCCACCCTACCCATCCTCCCCACCAAAGGTCAGGTGGAATAGTCAGGTTTTACAACTGCATCGAAAAGAGGGGAGATCCGGGGCCAAACGGGCCTCTAACAGCAGGGAGCTCCACAGCCGTGGAGCAGCCACTGAGAAAGCCCTCCCCATCGTAGCCCCCCGAAAGACTATGGGGACCTTGAGGAGAGCAACCCCTGATGACCGCAGGGGCCGATCCAGGACTCGAGGGGTGAGGCGGTCCCGCAGGTAGGTCGGGCCAAGGCCGTTTAGGGCTTTATAGGCAAGCACAAACACCTTGAATCAGGAAGATTATAGGGAGCCAGTGCAGAGGCCAAAGAACTGGTGTAATACGTTCCCGGCAGCCCAGTCCCACCAGGAGATGGGCCGCCACATTCTGCACCAGCTGCAGTCTCCGAACCATCACCATGGGTAGCCCAATGTAGAGCGTGTTACAGTAGTCTAGCCTATAGGTGATGAAAGCATGGATGAGTGGCCAGGTCAGAGTCTGAAACATACTGCCGTAGTCGACGCACCAGATGTAATTGGTGAAAGACACTCCTTGCCACAACCTCCACCTGAGCATCCAAGCGGAGCTGCATATCAAGGAACACCCCCAGACTCTGTACCTGGGGAAGCAGCAGAGGACAGACCCCATCACTGAGTTACCTTTATAGCTACATAATCTACATGTTTTCATTTCATTTTCCTAGAAAACATTACTCCTAGGTATCAAAAGGAAGAAACCACTTCCACAATTTTGCTATTAATGAACCATTTATTAGTAACTCAGCTGTTTCTTGGTTTTTTGTCCATGGAAGGTGTACCAAAAACCAAGGAACAGCTGAGTACTGGGGAACTGTATATGGGAGCGCAAAGTTGATGGATGTGGAAAGAGTACAGGGAGACAAGACTGGGTACAGACAGGCATTGGGAAAGTATCTGTATGTGGGGAGTATTTATGGGAGACAAGGCTGAGAAATGGAGGATATGTATACACAGACGAGGCTAGGAGCAGGCAGGGATGTGAAAATGTGTACTTATAGGTAACAGACAAGTGCTAGGAGGCATATATATGGGGGATATGCCTGAGAGATGGGTGATGTGTATCCATGGACAAAGCTGGGAGGCAGCCTGGGGAAAAGAGGGGGCAACCAGGTGGTGGTGGGGGTATATATTATAATAATCATTATTATTTTATTTTTATAGAACCCCCCTGCCTACATGGCACTCAGAGAGCTTCATGTATTACATAAAAGTAAAAACAATGTAAACAATTTAAAACAAAGTAATTTAAAATAGTATTTTTAAAAAAATTAAAAAGGGGAAGGAAAAGGGGATCCCAGAGTAGATTAAGGAAACCAGCAGTGGATCCTAGAAGAACCTAGGGGGAAACAAAACACGTTTTCAGGTGCTTTTTAAAGGTATGGAGGGAGGAACTGAGATGGACATCCGGGGGGAACAAGTTCCACACCAAGCGGCCTGCCACAGCAAAAGCCCAATCGCCTGCCAACTTAAGACTTGATGGCAGAACCTCCAGACAGCGGGTGGCTCCTGAGCGCAGATACCCATCAGTGTGAAGCTCCAGAAGGTGGTCTCGAATATAGTCAGGGCCTAAATCATTCAGGGCCCTGAAAATCAGCAGCACAATCTTAAACTCAATCCATTGTTCTACAGGCAGCCAATGCAAAGCAGGCGTAATATGATTAACCTAAACCAGTAAGCAGCAGCACTGCCACATTCTGAACAAGCTGAAAGTGATGGATAAGCACTGTTTGTAGCCCCTAGAAGAGGAAATTTCAAAAATCAAGTCTTTAAGTCACCAGGACATGGGTCACTGTGGCAAGGTCAGTCTGGGATAAATAAAGGCGTAACTTACGCAAATTACATAGTTGAAAAAAGCATTTCCATGCCATGTCCGTTACCTGAGTTCTTGCAGGCAGAGCATGGTCGAAAATATTGCCCAAGTTCTTTACTTCAGTAGATACCCTGAGTCTTTTGGAAAGGGAGGGGTATACGTTTAAATAAAATAAAATAAAATATACCTCTCCCCTTCCCTCTATCCAGACCTCATTCACATTCAGGGGCCCAAAGGAGGCATGGGCATCCTCATATCGGCTGCTCCTTCCCACCAGCATCACCTCAGTCTTTCCTGGATTGAGCATGAGGTAGCTCTGACGCATCCAGGCGGCTATGTCATTCAAGCATTCCTCCAATGCAGAGGCAGAGTTGGCAGGGCTCATGGGGCAAGAGATATAAAGTTGTCAGTGTACTGATGATACTCAAACCTGTGCTTGATCATGACATCCCTAAAGGGCTGCATGTATACACTGAACAACATGGGCGAAAGAATAGAACGTTGAGTAATGCCACAATTCAGGCCCCTCGGGGATGACGCATATCCATCCATCACCACCAACTGGCTCCTCCCTTCCAGTCATGACAGAAACCACTGACCAGCAGCTCCTGTCTCACCAGCAACATCCCTCAGCCACCAAAGCAGCAACCCATGGTCAATTGTACTGAATGTTGTCATATGGTTTAGCATGACCAAAATGGCCAGCTGTCCTTGATCTAAAATCATCAGCAGATCATTCAACATCCTAACAAGTGCGGTCTTTACCCCATGGGAAGGCCTGAACCCAGAATGGAATTCTCCCAAAATATTGTTGAAGTCCAGGTGTCTCTGTAACCACGCAACCATAGCTTTCTCAATCACCTTCCCTAGGAAAGGAAGACTGGAGACTGGGTGATAATTGGCAGGGGGAGAAGGGGAGATTTTATTTATTTATTTCACTATTTATCACTGTCCTCTCCTGCCCAATGGCAGCTCAGGGTGGTGATGAGGGAAGAATGCTGAGAGATGGGTGGTGTGTATTCAGGGACAAGGTTTGGGGGACAGCCAGGGATGGGGGCTAAGTGTACGTATGTGCTTTCACAGTTGGGATGGGACAATGGGATTTCCAAGTACTGGAGGGTGTATATAGGGGGGTCGACAAGGTTGATGGGTACGGGATAGGTAGCTTGATCTCCTTATGAAGGCTGTACCGGAGCAGAAAACAGATGGCAACCAATTCACAATCAGGAGCCACAGCCCACTGACAGCCAAATCTCTTTCCAATACAGTATAGTACTCCAATGCATGATATAGTAGGACAAATATTTGCTTACCCTTAACCACCTGTGTAGTAAGCAGATGCATTTGAGCTGCTGCCTGAGAGGGGAACTATTGTAACAGGGCTGGAGCGTCTCTCTTCTTGGAGGGGTACCAGACTGTCTTTAGGGGCAATCTAGCTCATTGGCGCTGTTACACTGAAGCTATGAAATCTGCAACGCTCTGGTCCAGCTCCAATCCTGGGGTAAGTATTACTCACTAAGGGCACGTCTAGCACCTGTAGATCTGGCCTCCAACCACCCTGTTCCACCAACAGTATATCATAGCTTTTTCCACCCTTGTGGGTATCCATCCAGCTCCTGTCCATATAGTCCAAAATGGAGCCATTTCCAAGAGTGTCCAAAGGTCATCCCCACCTATAAGTCCTTTGACCAGCTGTCTCTTCCTGAAGTGACCTCTCTGCCTTTACTCCTCCAGCCTGCATAACCTGCAGGTTTGGGTTCCAACCACAGGGCTCAAACTGTGGTCTGCAGCCAACAGCAGGAGTCAGTTTCCTCTGCTCCTGAGCTCCTCACGCCATGGTTCCCCCACTTCAGACTGAGGGTTTGAGTCTTAAGTATCCACAAGCCTTTAGGGCTTTACACCTGATAGATGCTTACTCCTATTATAAAGTTGGCTGGCACTTGCATTTCTCTAGCACCCAACTGAGTCATGGTCTTCCGCTACATTTTGCACCTGCCTCTTTTTTGCCAGTGCTACCACAAACTCTGTTACATTCCGCCCCACTTTCAGAGACGGGTCCTATGCAAGAGGACCTGACTACATCAACCCAAGGCTCAAATACCCCTTTACGGGGCCATGTTTGTAATTATAACTGAACAGGGGGTTTAAGAAGAGATGACCCCATTCCCTGAACCTAGGGAATGTGGTAAGGATTGGACCCACTCAACATAGTTCCCTTATGAACTTCCACCCTATGTGCAGAGACCCTCCACCTCCCCCATTTATATTACTCAGTATGCCCCCGTCTTCCAAATACATATTGGGCACCTCCAACTCTTTTACACTGAAATAAGCCTTATTTTTTTTCCTCATCCACAGTCACTACCAGCTGGTGCAGCTTTCCTGGAAACGATTTGCAAGTCACACAGAAGAAGTCCAAATGATCCTTGTTATGGGTCATGAGGTAATAATCAGCATCATACCAATTGCACCCATATATTACAGCCTCTGTCAACATCTCCCGAGTCGGTTGTGCACCCTTCATCTTGGGGACATTACCAAACCCCCCCTCCCTAAAGCACTCACCTTACTCACAATTTTCCGAGCCAGCAACCCAGATGCTACTTCCATATCTTCTCCTTTCCATATCTTCTCTGATTTTGCCCCACTACTTCCAGCTGAATGTGAGTCTGTATTGGCACTTCTGTGCTTATTCCATTTTCTCAGATCTTCGGTTTTACTTAGATTCTGTTGTTGGATAGATTTTTCCCCCCTATGGGCTCAATCTGGCAGCAAGTCTCAATCCTTAGATAATAGGTCAATTCAATTCAATTCAATTTTATTATGCTTGACTTTGGTCATCGCAAAAGCAAAATACAAAACATCATCATTTCAAATAAAATAGCTTAACCCGATACAAATTAGGAAAAGGACTAAAATATAAAAAACTTTTCCTAGTAACCAGGAGTTCCAGGCCCTACAGTAAATCATTTAAAAACAACCAAGCAAATTTAACAATAAGACTATAAGCAGGATAATCCCAAACCCTATTTTCAGCAACATACCTCGGAGCATCTGGCGACTAGCCAGTTCCTGGGTTAAACTTGCTCGTTTGGAAGTTGACCTTGTCACAAGGTATTATGGGCAAAATTAAGATATTTTTCTCTCAATAAAAAGGCCTGGACCAGGAATGAAGACACATCTGTAGTACATAGCGAGGATCTAGAAAAATTCTGGTTAATTCAGAGCCCGTATGCCCAGGATACCTCTCTAGATGGATAATAGGTCTGTGCCCTGCATTATCATATAACCTTACTCTCCAACTTCTCAGCTCCTTGAATCTCCACACTCAGGTCACTTGCACACGAGACAGGAGGCGGGGAACTGCCATGCACTGAAATCACAGCAGGGGGAAATGACACAAAGCTCCACTTGTGTGCACGGGGTTTTAAACATCATTAGCCCATTTCTGTTGTGATTTCACTGATAGACGACAGGGCTCAAAATCCAGCCCTGTGATCCATGAGTGAAATCACAACAGAAATGTGCTAATGACATTTAAAACCCCGCACACACAAGCAGAGCTTCACATGGTTTCCCCTGCCATGATTCTGGCTCACGACAGCTCCCCGCCCAGTCTCATATGCAAGAACCTGCATTCTAAACACCCAAGGGGCCTCCAGGACAAACTGCAGGTTCCCTTGAGAAATCCTCAGTTGCTGTGGTTTTCATCCTCTCTCTTCCTTATTGCCTACCACGTCTGGGGTTACTTCTTCCAAACCACCAACTCAGGGTTGTATTTTTTTCTTAGTTTCTGGGCTTAAAGCTGGAATGCCCCTCCTCCATTCTTGGTTAAAAGCTAGCTAATCCCAGTCAACTATTAATAGTTATGAAAGGTTAGGGATCACGCCTACCCTTAATCTCATGACCCAATTTTAACTGGAACCCACATAACCAGAAAAACTTTCTTATCTCCATGTACACATTATATGATTATACTTTCTGCAGAGGGTCACCCCTTGGGGTTGAACCAACGTGTGTCTAACCATTGTTTGGTTTGACCCCAAGTATAATACGACTACTATGGATTGGTCTCCTAGATGGGCTGACAGTGTACAGTGCTCTAACCACACTTCCTGAGGAGCTGACTGGTCTGCAAGGACATATAAAGCCCACCCATGGTTGCACTCCATTACTGGGAAGTCTAGCTGAAGGTATCCTATCTTGCTGCAGCGAAAACAATGCATCTGGTCCAAGCCCCCCAAATTTTTACTAGGAAGGCAATCAACAACTTCAATCTCTTCTGTAAATTTCTCCCCCAGTAGAGTTGATCTATAACCCCTACCCTCTCAACCCGATTTTCAATTCCTGTGGTACAGCCCTCTAGATCGGTAGGTGGCTGTGCCTTTGTGGGTCCCCAGGGATTCTCTCCAGGCTCCCTTTGCCTCTGGAATTGTAAATAGATAATTTATGGTCACTTCTATTGTCACTTCCAATGTCTGGGGCTTCTGTCTCTTGACCCACACTTGCATTTCCCCTGGTAGTATGTACAGAAACTGATCTAACACTACCTACTTCACTCTTTGAGCTAGGGTTCAGGTCTCTGGATTTAGCCAGCAGGTGGCTAGATTCCGGAGCTTCTTCCCCAAGATCTGCAGTTTGCCATTTCCTGAATACTTCACAGTCCTAAATTGGACTCTGTAGCCCTCTTCAGACATTACCAACCATTTAAAAATGGTGCTCTTGACCTGCTTGTATTGGGAGGCATCTTCCTTGCCTAGGGCCCTATAAGCAGGGCCTTGAGTCTTCTGCGCTTCCGCGATTCGCGGAATTTTCGCAGAATCCTGCCCTAGGCAGGATTATCGCAGAAACTGGGGAAATCCCTGCGGAATTTCCCTTCCTTGGTGGTGAGTCAATCCAGGACCTGCTTTATTCCTTAGGAACCGCCTCGCCCTTCGCGCCCCAGAGCGGCTCCTGCAGTCTGCCGGGGGTGCCCTCCTGGAGGTCCCCCGTGTCAAACGGGGGGCCACGATGGAGAGGGCATTCTCGGTGGTGGGACCGCGGCTGTGGAACTCCCTTCCGGAGGAAGCTCGCCTGGCCCCAAGCCTTTTAACATTTCGGCGGAACTGTAAGACCTGGCTGTTTGCCCAGGCCTTTGGGAGGGAGG
>QEPC01001717.1:2366458-2468791 GCA_003113815.1 Sphenodon punctatus | reverse complement strand
GCTCTGCATTTTACAGTTTGTGTGTGTAATGTGTGTGTAACATGGCAAAAACACACTTTGACATGTGTTTTTGTGGGTGGGTTTCCTGCTTTGCCATGTGGTTTTTGTGGGTGGGTTTCCTGCTTTGCCATGTGGGTCGCAGAATTTTCCATTTTGGGTCGCAGAATTTTGGAAAACATTTTTCAGAAGAATCGGGGCCCTGCCTATAAGCGGCTTGGGCCTCACCCATTAGGAAGGGGGATAACCTCGTTGCGCACGAGGTCCTTGACCACTGAGCAGCTGCAGCCACCGTTTCAGTAGGCTCCATTCCTACTCCAAACCAGAACTAGCTACCACCACTACTTCTCCTCCTATCTCTTTAGCAACAAGCTTACCCCCTTTTTGATGTCCAAAGGCAATCCCATTCAGGGTGCCCTCATTCTCCACCACATCCAGTGTAACAGGGCCTCCACTTGGAGGGTTACCAGACTGTCTTTAGGGGGAAATCTAGCTCACTGGCTCTGTTACACCGAAGTTACACAATCTTTAACATTCTGGTCCAGCCCTGATCCTGGGGTATTACTCACTAAGGGAGCATCTAGCATCTGTAGATCTGGCCTCCAACCACCCCTTCAGCTAACCCACTCCACCAACAGTATTCCTTCACTTGTGGGTATTAACTCCTGTCCATAAAGTCCAAAATGGAGGAATGCTTTCCAAGTGTGTCCAAGAGGCATCCCCACCTGCAAGTCCTTTGACCAGATGTCACTTCCTGAAGTGGTCTCTCTGCCTTTGCTCCTCAAGCACGCATAACATGCAGGCTTGGGCTCCAACTGCGGTCTGCAGCCAACAGCATGACTCTGCTTCCTCTGCTGTGGAGAGCCAAATTCCTGAGCTCCTCACTCCATGGTTTCCCCCTTCAGACAAAGTTTGAGTCTTAAGTACCCACAAGCCTTTAGGGCTTTATACCTGATAGGTGCTTAGCAGTGTCCTAAACTCCGTTTGAACCTGTATTTCTCTAGCACCCACCTGAGGTGTGGTCCTCTGATACTCTTTGCACCTGCCTTTTTTTTACCAGTGTTACCATGCACACTGTTACAGCTATAAATGAAGGAGAAATTGTGGCTACAGTGGAAACAGGGATCAAGTTCATAACATTGGGGTGGGAAGGAGCTTGCTGTCCCTAACTTCAGTGTTGTCTCCAACCAGTAGAGGAAGAGGATTGGGGCTGAAAGCCCAAGGCAACATCTGGGTGAAACGGGAATACACTAAATTCCCCATCCTCCGATCCAGGGCGGAGTCCTGGCTCCCAGCCCCCTGCTCTAACTCACAAGCCCCCACACCCTTCCCAGAGAACCGAGCAGTCCTGACTCCCAGCCCCCTTACTCTAACTCATAAACCCCCACTCCTCTCCCAGGAAATCCAAGAATCCTGGCTCCCAGCCCCTCTTACCCCTCCCAGAGAACCCAGGAGTCCCAGCCCCAATCTGCTCTAACTAACTAGCCTCCACTCCACTTCCATTGAATCCATGAGTATCAGCTCCCAGCACCCTTACTCTAACCCACTAGTCCCTACTCCTCTCCCATTGAACTCAGGAGTCCTGCCTCCCAATTGCCCTCATCTCCACTCTCCAAAGGGGCTGAGAGTTGGAGACACTCTGCAATTCTAATTAGTGTTTTTTGTCGTCTTGTTACTCGGCTCAGGATCTCATGCCCATGAACTCTTCATTGCACAGTGCAGCATCACTCTACCCCCATCCCCACCCCACTCCAGAATAAGGCTGAAACAAGATCTCAGTACACAGAGTAATCTGCTTGAAATCCCAGCTCGTTCTGTTCTGTGACAAACCAAGCATCAGGATGTGCTCATCAAGTTCTCGGCAAGTAAAAAACAAGTACAAACAAACAACTGACAAGCACCAGCTGGGGGTGCTGGGGAGTGGAGCCCTCCCAAGCACACCCAGCATGACATTATCTTAATAACCTCACTCTCTCCATCAGATAACATAGAAAATTGAAAACATCATAACTTAAAAACTACATGATGTATTTTCAAAATCCAAACTCAGGAATAGACTAGAATGCACACTTGAATTTTCTCACACTCTATACCTCCTGATGAATAACTTTAAACACGCATTTCTGTGTCAAGAGAAACGGGTGGCAGAGATCAGAAAAAACAGTTCTGCCTCCAATTTTCAAACTCCTATAACTCATCCATTTCTCAACAGATCTGTCTGAAATTGAACAGCTTCTACCCCTCACCCAAACGATCATCCCTACAAAATTTCACAGTGATAGGCTAGATCATCTTGATTTTATAATGCATAGAATGTTTATGATTTTAACAGAGAGTGAAAGCTAGTCACTGCCACTCCTGTGGCTCTATATTATATAACTGAAGGCCAGATGTTTTGCAGTCTTTACTAGCACAACATTTCATGAAGGTTTTGCATAAAATACCTGCACCATCAAGCTGATACATTCCAATCCAGAATTAAAAGAAACCCTTGTACAAATGCTGGTCGTCTTTGTAATTTGATTAAGGAAGGACTAGCTCTACCTATTGGGATAGAGACTATTTATGGAGACTGCATAGAATCTCCATAGTTCAGACTAGGTTTGCTTTTACACTGAAAGCAGAGTTTAACTCCAAGAACTCACATTACTCTACTAAAGATGGATCATTTTAAAGAGACAGCCTTTTTCAAACTCTCTAGGTAAATCTTTCATTAGACAGGTTTTTTTTTTCCCTAAACAATTTAAAATCATTCACTTCCCTTTGCAATTTTTTTCTTGGGAATCTAATGCTATTTTACAGATCTATGAAAATAAATTGAGTAAAAACTCATACACTTCCCATAACTGTCAGCCTTCATAATCACACTAAGCTTAGTAAAAATTCAAAGAAAAGAACCCCATGGAGCCTCCCCTGACAAGTCAAAGTCCACAAAATAAAGACGACCAGGATGATGTACTCCTTGGCATCCCATTCCTCCTATCTTCACAGTGTTCCTTCTCAACATTGAACATTAGTTTTTTCCTTTCTCAGTAAACCAGCCACAGAAGACCTTTGTGTAGCTTGAAAGCTTGCACTCTCCCACTAACAGAAGTTGGTCCAATAAAAGGTATCATCTCCTCTACTTTGTCTTTTGTTTCTCCGAACCAGACTCATTGCAACTTCTTCAGTCACTCATTGCTCAGATCCAGAAAGATTTGCTGAAGAATGGATGCTGCCAAGGTAAGTGTGGCTAACAGAGTGCTGTATGGGAGTTGGAGTTGGCTCAGAGTTGAGATGGTGAAATCCCTATGCAAATTAAAATTTTACCCAGTTATATTCCCCAGCTAGCCTCTCTTCTCCAATTCTATTGGCTGGAGCTGTGCAACAAAAGCTGGCTAAAAGCAGGAGCTGGCAGTGAGGTAACAGTTGAGAAGCAGCTGAAGCTCAAGAGGAGCTGTCCTAGATCAGGGGAGCTCTGAATCTTCATCATTTCCTGCTTTTTTGCCCTCCCCCATTTCACTCCACTGACAATCACACAGCCCATGTTATGAACCAGTTGGCAGCGCCGGGGACGGATGTCCTCCCTTTACCCACAAAGATATAGAGCCTGGACACCAACACTACAGATTCTCCACATTGCTTCATCGATTTGACTGGGCTTTGAAGTGACTGGACTGAGTCCAGAGGCCAAACTATCAGCCCTCTTGGGACTTTCAACAAGAGTTCCAACTAAAGGACATTGTGAAGATATTTTTGTGATGTAGTAGACACCTCTTCAGTGGAAGCTTATTTTAAATAGCCCAGGGTACAGTTCACAAACCCCAATTTGATATATAAAGATAAGGGATAAGTGTAGGGGTGTGCAATTAGTTTTCATTATTATGATAATGCAAAACCTTTCATTATTATAAAATGTGACAGATAGTGACAGAGACACAAAGTGGTTCGAATGGTATCTTTTATTATTGGACCAACTGTTGTTGGTGGAAATAAACAATCTTTCGGGCCACAAAGGGCCCTTCTTCAGGCATGTAGCATTTCTACTTGCTATGCTACATGCCTGAGGAAGGGCTGTGTGTGGCCCAAAAGCTTGCTCATTTCCACCAACAACGGTTGGTCCAATAAAAGATATCAAACAACTTTGTCTCTTAATAACTTTGCATTAATAAGCAAGTTATGTTCCATGTACTTCCATTTGATAGTAGTAATTTTCATTCATCAATCATCTAGGCTGAATTTAAGCAGGTGATCTGCCCTGGCCCTTCCAATATTCCCTAGCAAGCCTTGTGCGAACATAGTAAGTGTCTCTATTCCTTCAAGTCCCAGACAGTTCAGTCACAATAAATTCTATAGAAAGGACTCAAAAGCCATAAATAAAAGAAACCAATTATCTCCATTACTTGATTTAAAGACATTTTAAAATCCTGTAATGCTTCCAGAAAAAGTGAGATGTTATAAAATGACATGGCATGTTTCTTGTCAACATTCTTATAAATGGGATCTACTGAATTGTTTCTAACACTTCTGAGAGTTTTACATAGTTTGCATAATTTATTACAGAGCAAATGAATTTAGCATAACAAAAGATAAATGTATAGAAATTAACACTGAACCAGTTTACGATCTCATAGTGCCACTTTACTGTGGATTATTTAGCTTTCCTGCATACTTTTAAAAGATGTGGATATACATATGTACATGGGTGTGTCAATCCAGTAAATACAAGAGGATACACTTATGTACATGTGTGTTTCAATCTAGTAAACACAAAACGTAACATCAGACTTAATTCTGATCTGCTGTCCTGGCATAAATTCCTGCTAGTTTCATTCCAAACAAACTCTCTGGAATGAATCTGCTCAGTCTCCAGTGACAGAATGAGCTTTAACTTTAAACCAAATAAGGCAGCAGCTTGCCAAACTTGGAGGTGACGTTTGATTCTAGCTATTAACATGGAGCTGAGCCCACTGATGAGTGAATGACCGAGAAGAGGGAATGATTTCTTACTTCCAGCCAGTGTTACACTCCTGATTTCTAACAGTGCCTATCCAATCCATGCTGTAACCTATCAAAACATAAAAGCAAAGCCTTTGCCATGCTTTTATTGTGTCTGGAACATAACATCATTTCAGACAATGCACAATTTTTGAAAACAAATTTCCACTTGCAAATGAAAATGTAGAAATGTTTGGGCTTATACTTTACTAGAATTCTGTTCTTAAATAAACTGAAATAATGTCAAGTTTGAAACGCTACCTAACAAAAGGAAGGAAATACACAGTTAATGCTAAAAACTTGGGGACTACCATTTTAAAATGCTGGGTTCCATTCTTTATTGTAACCTCTCTGTTGCCTGATAATGAAGTATCAGCAAACTCCATTAATTTATCAATAGGGCAGGATAAAGGCAAACTAAATTATATTGTGCCCCCCTCTTCCTTAATTCACTCTCTCACATACAACCCATTCTCCACATCCAGCACCTGCTGAGAGCTCAGGCTTCTCAAGACCTTGCTGCTGCCTCAGCCCCCATCTCTGCTTGCAGAGACATAGGTCACATCCATGACAGAGGCATAGTTCTGCTCCCCTCTAGCATTTGGGTTTCCTACATAGCAGTCTCCTCACCGCTGCGAGCTAAAGAGTGGGTAGCATAGGTAGGACTCTGTAGACTTCATGTCCTGCCCAGGATGATGGCACCAACCTTCCCCATCCCAGAAGCAGCCACCAGAAATCTAGAACCCCATACCATCAGTTACACTGTGGTGTGGGTTCCCCCTGGATTCCTACGGTGCAGCCTAGCTTGATTCAGCCCTGCTTTTAAAGTACAGTGGCATGACCTTGATAAAAAATAAAAGGGGTGATGTGAGTCTGAACTCTGGTGACCATTTCCCAACATTCAAGATGGGAGATCTATCCCTCTTCCCTCACTCTACATACGATACACATATAGACATGTCAAATCTGTATGTGTGCGCGCCACAATCTTACATACTTAAGAACCTAGATGAACAGATTTGATAGAAAATTGATGTATTTTGCCTTTATCTATTTACAAAAACACACATAAGATGGAATTTTAAAGTAATTTAAGAGAGTTCTGCACCCAAATGTGTTAAAATTCAATAGGGATTGTACCATTAACCCTCTTAGCCGCATTTCCGAACTCCATCCATAAGGATTTAAAATTTGTTTCCTTCCTCTTCCTTCCTCAAATACTTGTATGTTCTTTCACAAGATCCTTAATTTCAGGACTTGAAATATGCATATATCTACTATCCACTACCAAAACTAAAATTAGTTACTATGGCAAGTAAGAGAGGGTGAAAACAAAAGTGACAGTGGAGTGGTGGCAACCCTCCCAGAATTGGGTCGCTGCCACGCCACTGAAACGGCCGAGGTCAGAGCAGGGAACCGACCACACATGATCCCAGCCAGGGAGCCGGCCCCATCTCAGTGCTACACCCAGTGCCCCACCCCTCGCAATGACAGGCAGCCATTGTGGTCACTCATGGACTGTCATGGCGGCTGCCCATGGCAGCCCCTACCCGGGACGGGTCACAGTGGGTCAGAACTACATTCTAACCCACTGTGGCTCACTTTGCCATACACTGACCCCAGTGGTGGGGGGCAGTAGCCCGGGCTGTGACTTCGGCACTTTGCTGAGTAACAGCCCAGGCTAGCTGCCGACACGCCCGGGGTAAACATCTGGGGGCCTGAGCACAAACATGACAGTGACCTGTGGGCCACAGTGGGCCAGAGTGGGTCAATGTCATTTTTGTTTTTACCCAAAGTGCTTATAACTTCAGACAGGGGCATAGCTATCATAGGGACAGCAGGTGCAGCTGCTACACCCCCATCTTGAGGAACAGAGTATGAAAGCTTTTTCACAGGGAGATGCTCTTTAGAAAGAGAGTTCTTACCCCTTCCAGCAGCCAGAAGGAAAAGACGGTATTGCAGGTCTATTGAGCACTCATTAGGCAGTGGCTTATAATTTGGAACCACCAGTAGACGCAAGTTCTTAATTACTTCTAGCATTAGTGCTAATTCCAGAGCAAGCAGCAGTCTCACGCACTCTGCCCCAAAGCTATAAACCATGGGTGGGGAACCTCTGGCCCACGGGCCACTTCCAGTCCACAGGATTTTTTGCCATGGCCCACCGACTTCTAAGGCCTTCCCCATTGTGTGCGGCCCATCGCCCGGCTCATTGTGGCCCAAGCGGGGCTTTGCAGACCACCCGCAGTAATCAGGCCTGAATAATCAGGCCTCCTTGAAACGCTGCCCGAGGTGCTGTTCCGTTGCCTGCCCTCTCGCCCAAGCACCTGTTCCCCCCCCTCCAACCGGGGCTTCCCCACACCTGCCGCTCGCCTGTGGAGAGCTGGTGCAGGAGCCCAGCTGCGGCTACTGAACAGTCTGCGCCCAATTGGAGATGTAGCCCTGCGGGGTCTACACACCACGCTGCACCGCCAGACTCCATTGCTACCCGCACCCTGGTGCCAAGCTACCTCTCCAGGCGCTGGGCCAGGGCCAGGGCCCCTGCACCAGTGGGTGGGATGCTGCAATTGCCACCAAGTACAGGGCCGCTGCCAGGGCCAGCACCAAGCCGGGTGCAGGTGAGTCCGGGAGCGAGGCAGTATCTCTACCCCAGTGGCTCACTCCCAGCCGCAGGGAGGGACAACACTCACCTTGGGTGTGCTCCCACTGCAGGGTCCCCCATCCCCGTGTGAGAGCTGCGGGACTCAACCACAGGTAAATGCAGTGTGTGTGTGTATGTGTGTGTGTGAATATTCTCTGTGTGTGAGAGAGAATATTGTAATGGAGTTTTACTTGCTTTAAATTGTTTAATTGTGTTTAATTGATTTAAATTAATTTCAACATGCGGCCCCCAGCACATTTGGGGACCGACAATGTGGCCCCCGGCCTCAAAAAGGTTCCCCACCCCTGCTATAAACAGAACCCAGGACTGTTACTGGTAGACCTATGGGCAGCACATGTGCATTTTTACAACAGGAGTTCACTCATGTTGCTCCCCATGCTCTTGCTCCATGTGTGGTGCCCATGTAAGAGCACCCACTATAAATTGTACTGTAGGTGACTGGCATTCCCAAATTACTACTGTGCAACTTATAGAAACTAATAATAGCTGAACACAATGTGCCATGCTGACACTGTTAATTTAGGTGCAACTCATAATTAGGATGAGGGGAGGGTATGATTCAGATTTGAAGTGCCAAGGCAGAATTGCGCAGAGGACTTTGCTGTCCCTACCCACACCGAGCTTGGTTCTACCTACAGCGCTGTAACTTCTTTAGTCTGAAGCGCACAACATTTGCAGCTATGCGGCATGATGCTAGGTAGCACATCAATCAGATATGCTGCTCACTGTAAACTCTGTGTCACATTTCCTCTTCCAAAGTTAGTAACAGAACAAAAGGGCTGTGTCACATGCTAGACATGTGCCTGGTATGGATTTGTATATAATGAACTCTCTCAAATAATTAAGTGAAATGAAGAAAAAAATAATAATGGATAGACCTGTCTCTTACAGGCCCGAATGTACAGGGCTTAATTGGGGGGGGGGGGGGNGGGGGGGAGGAGTTTGCTGGGGCTCAGCCACAACAATTAAATTCCAGGGAGTGTGAGAGTCCTGGAAAATGTTCCCAGTAGGACTGGGAACGGAAATGTAGAAGACCAGAAAAAGGCAAATACTGGCCATTTGGGGGATAGAAATGTAAGCCAGAAAAAAAACCTGATTTGGTTTCATTAATGACATTTCTGCTCCAAACCCTGCACTTGCATCATATAAATAAAATAATAAGAACTCCTGTTTTATAGTCAGCTGTAGAGAGGCAGGGTAGTCCAGTGATTGGGTTGCTAGCTGGAGATTAGGGTTCAGTTCTCTACTGTGGCAAACTCTGGAGTGAGGCCATGGCTTTAAGAGTTAGCTTAGGTCCCAACAATTCACTTTTTACAAAACCCTAACCTATGAACTTGGGGTCAGACCGACCCCACCGAGCACAAAAAACATTAAAATATGTTAATTAGTAGCTCTTCAAGTTTGAACTTTTAGGACATTGTCACCGGCACCTCTGGACATAACATACTAAAATTTCAGCCTAATACCTCTTACCATTTGTCTCCTATAAACAAAAAAGTGGCATTTTTCAAACGGACTCCAGGTTTCCATAGAGTTTTCCTACTGGGGTCCAATGAACCCCAAGCCAATGCATTTTGTTCACCGCCCCGGGCTGCCCTGAGGGCAGGAGGGGCGAGATATAAATTTTAAATAAATAAATAAAAAATAAATAAAAATTTCTATCGGGGTCAAATGGACCCCAGCTTAAAATAAACCAAAATAAACAGTTTTCAAGGACCACTCAGATAGCAAGGGGACATGGAACTCAAGGCCACTTCAGACTGGCAGCAGCAATGAAAATTAACCCCTTCACCACTATTATTTTGTGCCTTTGTATCATGGTTGAAGAAAACCATGAAAACATGCTAAGTATTGGGTCTACAACTTTGAGCGTGCAGGACATTATCACTGGTACCTCTGGCCATAACATACTCAAATTTCAGCCAGCTATCTCTTATCGTTTGTCTCCAATGACCAAAAAAGTGCCAGGGTGCAAACGCACACAAGGTGTCAATGGAGTTTTCCTATTTGGTTTTACACAAACCTTTTGTGTTTCATTTCTCATTTATTCAGGTAATGTTAGGTTTCACTTCTTCAGCCTAGGTTTAAGTTTCCCTTCTGGGGTCAGTTTGTGGAGACAAGAATCCTAGGCAAACAAAGAAATGTAAACAAGCCCTGAAGCACCCTAGGCAACAACAAAAGAAATGCAAATAGCAGGCTATAAAGGTGCTAAGTGTACTCCACTGTCCTTAGTAAAGCTTGACTATAAGGCACAGCCAGTAATTTGCAGGAGAGAATATGCATTTGGGGCGAATTTGGGGAGTGAAAACAATCCCCATAAAACAGACTCTTTCATGTGTGCGTGCGCGCTCCCAGGGCTTAGTTTGAAGGTTTTGGAACACAGACTATGTTTCTGGGATAAAACAGACCCCACCGGTCCAAAACCGAAAGTGGGGAGGAAAAGAGCACAACGCTAGAAACCAAAGCAAACAAAGATGCTGTGTAGAACGTGGATAAATATAAAAAATATTTATATCATAAACCAAGAAAAAGCAAATGAATATTGTAAAAACTGCAATACAATCATAAAAACAATCTACAGCCCGACACGTTTCGGGTACAAAAAATCCTTCAGGGGTGTAGAGATTAATTTTGCAGTCAAAAATCAGGAAATAGCCAATGCAATCCCAATAGGCACTTGACAATGTTGAAAAACATCTATATTAAACGGCTCGCAATGACTCCACAGCCTTGTGACTCCACAATGCTTAACAGCCTAGTTCCCTAGTAACAGCCTAGTTCCCTAGTTCCCAGAGCTGTTAAGCATTGTGGAGTCACATGGGGTACAACTAGTTCATAAAAGTGATAATTTCAAGAATAAAACTACAGGGTTCAGCAGTTGGGTCAAACCTACATTGGTTTGATAGGGAAGCCAAACTGCAAGAAGCATGAAAACAGCTATCTGAGGAGCCTGAAGTAATAAGCTGATTTTGGAACAATTTGTGGGGAAATGGTGTACTTAGGAAGAACAGTAAGGATAGAAATGTGTATGGAATTGCAGCCACAAATATATTCTACTCTTGACATAATAAAAGAAAAACAGAACGATGATAGGAGACCAAAACCAGAGAGGGTTTTTTCTCCTCTCTTTTATTTCTATGCTGCTCTTCCCACAAAGGGTCAGGTCAGCGTACAATCACAAGATGCCCTTACAATTATTACAATTATAATCGACTATAATTGTATATTATAGTTATATCTATAAATATAACTATATAAAGTTATTTTTAGATAGCTAGATCTATACCGATCGATTGATTGATAAATAGATAAAATATAAATATAAAAATGAAAACCCTACCTCAGTCCCCCCTAAAAACCCCATCCCACCTCTATACCCATTTGCCAAATGCTTGAACAAAAAGAAAGGTCTTACACTGTCCCTGGAAGATACTCAAGAATGACACCAAATAATTCTATTTATTTATTTATTTATTACTCTCCTGTGGGGAAAAGTGGCTCCACAAATCCACAACCCAGATAGGAAACGGTTCCATTTCTGAGGTGCTAGAAAACCAAAACTATTGACAATAAAGACAAGATATAGCGAGACAGCTCAAGACTCAATACGAATTAACATATCTTGATCTCTCTCTGATCTGTGTGGTTTTATCTAAAGAACTATTTGATCTAGAAGGACCTTCCTAATATCTTGCTAATGGTAACCACGCTTCAAAAAGAGGATCTAGTGGTCAAAAAGTCAAACAGAATGTTGGGAAGGACTAGAAAAGCGATAGAAAATATCAGAACGCCACAACATAAATCTATGGTATGCTCACACCCCCTATATAATGTCGTCATCTGGCCATCCATCTCAAAAAGGACATAGTATTACTGCAAGAGTAAAGAAGAGGACAAGAAAGGTGATGAACAGCATGGAACAGTTTGCATACAAGATGAGGCTAACACAGTTCGACAATTGAGAATGGATACGATCGAAATTTAATAAATCATTAATGGTGCGGATAAAGTAAACAAGGAGCTGTTACCTACCCTCTTATAATACTAGAACTAGTATAATATTAGGTTAGTATAATTTATAAAGCAAACAAATGAAGTACCTTTTTCCCAACAATGTTCAACTAACCTGTGGTACTCAATGGGTGTTCGCACAGCTGCTGTGGCAGCAGCTGCATGTTCAGGGGCAGGATGGCTGCCCCCACAACCCCCTTCTGGGTCAGATCAGGGTATGGAAACTAACATTCACCCAGCCCGATCCCACCAGGGAGGGGAGGCAAGGAACGATGCATGTCTGGCTGCCATGGTGACGCACCATGCTGGGCCGAGCAGGTGCAAAAACAGACACACCTGCCTGGTTTGCCCAACTCTGACCTGCCTAAGCAGCTTGTGAGGCCAGAACATAGGCCTGCTTCATTCAAGGTCTACATTTCCAGCCCGGCCACCAACCCCACCGGGGTTTGAACCAGGCCCACGTCTGGCAGGCCCAGAACAAACGTGCAGGGTTCAGCATTGGCCCAGGCAGGCCAGATAAGTTAATGGAGGACAGGTTCTTCAATGGCTATTAGTCAAGTTGGTCAGGTGATGAAACCCTACTGCTGGAAGGCAGGAATGAACAATAGGGGATGAATCACTCATTCTATATATGACTTGTTTTTGTACACTTCCTCTGAAGTGTCTGACACAGTCCACTGTCAGACACAGGATACTGAGTTAGACAGACCACTGGTCCATACCTCTCAAGTTTTCCAGTGGATTTTCCAGTGCAACCCTGAGTTAACACCTCTTTTGTTATTTGTCTGGCAGTCATGGAAAACTGCCGCAGAGTCTCCAGGAAGGGAGGTGTGAAAGACAGCAATTTGCAAGCCATCAATGGGACAAATCAGGGATTTTAAAGCAGGGATGTCCTGGAAAATCGGGGACACTGGAGAGATATGCACTGGTCTGATCCGGTAGAGCAGTTAATGCATTCTTAAAGTATATACGCGATGATTCAGGATATAAAGCAAACACTAGTTCTTCCAGTTGATAGCAGTAAGGATGAAATGACCCCAATGGGCAACTATTTCAAGGATTCTTGAGCACTGTTCTGAAATATTTGGTACAGGTGAGTATCAGAGAAGGACAGTTCACGTTTCTTATTTTGTTAAAAAAAACACGATTAGGCAGTTTGTGAGTAACGTTATTATGATGTGAGTATCTCTCTACCACAGACATTAATGTATTCATTTCTTGTTTCAGGAAGTTTTGTACATGTACCAGGCACACTAATAGATTCATTTAAAAAATATTTTAAAGAAACCGAACAATTCAAAATCATAGAGCCAGTTAATAAGTTCAATGGAGCCAAAATTTCATAATTCTAAAGCAAAATAGGTGAGTAGGTTATGGGTTTTTTTAAGATTTCTTAGAAAATACATCAAGTAGTAGAAAAACTAGAGACAGTAGTCCTGTTAGCCTACGTTCACACTAGGATCTTTCCCCAGAACTTCAGTAAATTGCGAGGTTTGTGCAGTAGCCCAGTACTGCAGAGGTAGCACACTGCCTATACGTAGGAGCGGAGTAGCTACGTTGCATGGTTACTCCAAGCTCTCCCGTTCTGCAAATTCTAGGATATGACCCTAGTGTGGATTCACTTTAACTTGGGATAATTAGGAAGATGACATATTAAAAGTTATTGTTAATGAGAGAGAACATCTGGAATAAACACAAGCAAATCAGTAGCTCAAAATGACTTTGTTTCTAAACGTTTGAGCAAATTAGCTAACAAACCAACCACGTCACTAGGCAGAAAAGACGCATCTTTCGGCAGATTCTTTGAAGCCAAGAAGATACGAAAAGCACAGAAAGCCCATGTGGAGCCAAATAGTCCAAAAAGGAGAGGAGAGTGATCCTGACAATGACCATCTGTTAAGTCTGAAACCAGTACCTAGCACAATAATGTAACAAATAATAGAAAAAGTATAAATATCAAGAGCATGATATAACCATGAGCAAAACTGATAATATGTGGTTTAGATATAAGAAAGCTGTAACATGAATTGCAAGCTAGTTGGTGGACTATAAACAAGGAATAAATAAATAAATAAATGGTAAAATATGTTATTGACTTGGATCATCCCTTATGCAAAAACCCATAGAAGGTGGCTCAGATGCTATTCAGATGATGTACTATGCTCATTACCATGTTATTAAACGTTCTATTGAGTTCAGTCTTCTTCCTACGATACACATCATCTTGCTGCAGACCTGTAAAGTCTCCTGCATTGAGTGAGAAACTAACACATCTGCATTACTTCTCCTGCTCTCTCCAATTATCTCCTGTCCATCTGTGCATGTCTGCAGAGTACTGAAAACAAAGAAGCTGTGCAGGGCTCTCAGAGCTGCTAATAGATGATAAAAATGAGGACTCTGAGCAGCAGTAAGCAGAAAAACCATGGCCACAGTCTTTCTGGGCTCCCAAATCTACTCAGCTAAGGTTCTGATTTCTTTTCTTCTTTCAATGAAACATTTCAATCCTGCCTCAATAAACTGGGCTATAATGTGAGAATCCACACAGTCTCATCCATTAGACAATCCACACAAGAGGAAAAGTGTCTGGATTGTGAGAAAAACTTTACTGTCAAGGGAAGGGCTGTGTGCACTGTACAGCTTATTTGAGTGAGGGAGCAAGCAGTTGGGGGCGGGGGGAAAGCTGTGAGAGGTTTTGAAACGATGACTGGAAAGATAAGGATTCAAGACAAAGTTATGATATGAACATGTTATTTCATCCATTTTTTAGGCTTGCTTTTTAAAAAAATATATTTTTTCAAACCAGCATCAATTTAAGCAATATACTATTAGCAATTGGCATAAATTTGCATAGATTAACACACATTTTATTTACATAATGTTCCACCTTGTCTGAGGGATGAGGTGAATTAAATTTCCCTCTTGTCAATTCTTCCCTCCTGGCTACTTTTGTTGCTGTGAAAGGGTATATAGTGCATGGACCCCTGTTAAAAAGGTTCTGCTTAGCCAACCAGCAAGTTGGGAGGTTCCCAGACCTCTGGTATCACCTGTCCTACTGCCTTCCCATAGGTTTATGCTCTCTAGAGATCTGTTGGGCATGAAATTAGAACCTGAGCAGAGCATAAACCTATCCACAACGGACCCAACCCAAAACCAATCTGGTCAAACTCTCCAGAACTCAACCTAGCCATGCTGGGCTGGAAGGCTCACAGAGAAAGTGCATCTGACCCAACCTGGTCCCTAATTATTTGGTCAGGTCCAGTCAGGTCTTGTTTAGCCCCGAGTGCTGAACAGAAAACTACTTCTAGCTAGGACAATGTTATTCAGTTGCCTTTTCTGGTGGGCCAGACAGTTGATTTTAAACAGGCTGTGAATTATTATGGTTTTCAAATGCTGGTGCAGCACAATTACATGGTGTGAAATGTTCCCTCAAATATTTTTGCCCAGCATGCAAATAGGAGCTTGACTGTTTGATTTGAATTTTGGCTTCAAAAGCGCACAGAGAGAGGTGGAGGAAGCTGTGGCAGTTGTAACTGGGGGAGCTGGAAGAAAAGGCATCTGTGAAGGGCTAAGAGAAAGAGCTGGTTTGAGCAAATTAACTAACAAACTAAGAGCCAGAAGCAAGCAGGACTGCAGCGGCTCTCTGAAAAAGATACGCTTGGCAGCCTGAGAAAGGCGAGAGGAGAGCAGGAGCCCAAAGGAATAGAATGGGTCCATATTTACCATCATCGTCAATGGAACTGGACCAATTTATCAAAGTTGAAGCAATCATTCAGGTTTTATTAACTCACTTTGGTATTGTTCACACTACACTCCTAAACCAAGCCAGGACCGCTGCCATCTGCCCAAGTGGCTATACCATGAAAGTGGACCCAATGACACCTATCCCATCATGCCTTGCACACAAAGCATTCTGGGATGAATTCCATAGAATTCTCAACAGGAGAGACACTTGCCGCTGCAGCCAAGGACTGATTTGCATACCATATTTGTCAACCAAACACGGAAAAAGGCTTCATATTACAAGGTACTTCGGTTTAGAAAGCGAAGGGGATTATCTGGTCCTGATTTTTCCAGGGCACATATTTCGCCTCCTATTCCTAATACCGTCACTTGACATGTGAACAATACTGAGGTACAACCAAGTTAAGGACTTACTAAACCAATTTAGCTGTATGTGTGAATGAAGCCCTCATTTCTGTATTTTCTGTTTTGTTTGTATTTTCTGTCAAACATGTTATAAACAAGACAGTCATAATAACTTGCCCAGAATGTGCCATTCACATTACCCAAAATATATAAGAAATTATACACAATTTTAGTGGGAAATGAGACTCTATTGTTACCCTTTCCCACCCTAAAGCTCACCATGCATCCCAATTAAGCCTCCAAGAAGTTTGTTAAGTCTTAGATGGGGAAAATCATGGGGCATTAGGAGGAGTAGGGAAGCCAAAGAGAGTAAGAAGGCACCAGGGGCAAGGAGACATCTCTGCATTGGGAGGACTCATTTATCCTGCTTTCATAAGGAACACTCTGCCCCCTTTCCCCCTCCCCTCTATCTTTTACCACAGTCCACTGAAATGGGGGAGTGAGATGAGCAACCACTTCACACTTTGTATGGCTCAGCAGGATGGGGGTATGACAGAGCACAGACTACGTAGCACTGGGATCTGGCTAAGGAGTCACCCAAGATTCGAATCCAGTTCCGGCAGCCACTGCTGAAGGGAGTGACGAGAAAAGGGCAGGGCACAGATGTCTGTGCCCAATCAGGCATAAGCTGAGCCTTGTGCACTCTGGCTCCACTTCCTTTCAGTAGGAAGAAGCTTTTACTGCCACTGTGTCCAAAGGCTAAGTGCCATGTAAGCTGCCATCTGCAAAACACTGGCATGAGAGATTTTTCATGCAACTGATGAGGGAGGAATGATGTGCATTCCACGTTGCATAACCAGATGCTATGTTACTGTTTCCCATTCAGACCTGAGTACAGCAAAGCACTCGAGCTTTAATCACACAAGTAGCCTCACTGATGTCAATGAGGTTACTCTCTGCTTAAAGGAAAGTATGTAGTAGCAGTAGAGGCTGCCAGTTAAACACCTTTATCTCCATTTCCTTTCCCAATAGATCACACACAGAAAGATCTTTGGTTCCGAGATGAAGGTTATGGTGAGGCAAGGCAGCTAAGTCTCCTGCCATATGGAACAGCTGCAGGAAATAAAATATGGGTAATTATTATGGGTAATGGCCCCAAACCATAAGCATTTACCAGTTTTCATTCCACCTTTACTCGGTCTAAGCTCCTACTGATTTCACTGCACGTATTGTCTAGGAGAATACACAGAGAAAGTGGGAACTTATGGTTATGTCTAGTTACGTCTATAACTATTGATTGTACAGTGCCAGGTACACTGCTGGTGCTATAACAACAACAAAAAAGAAAGATTGTTGGTTATGATAGTGTTGACGTATGGCTATAGAAGATAGATATGGCACTGGAGAAAATAGTCTAAGCTGTAAAAAATTTGAAAATTGAACAGGGGATATACTAAAAACACTAATTTAAAAAAACAAATGCTTGGAAATATTTTGACTTTCACGTATTTCCTGAAATACAAAATCATCATTTAGAAGGGAGAAATCTCAAATTAAATATATCTAGTTAAATTAAACGTTGATGATATAGTGAGGAGCCTCTCCCTCAGAAAGACTTCCCATTTAAAAGAAACAATACAATGATGTAATCATAACATCAAAAGGGAGGCAGAGTTGCTTTAAGAGACAAACAGGAAGTTGTAACTTGAAGTTTACTGAATGCTCAGCTTGGGAGTCTGCTGTGAAACAGTTAATAAAGCAGATAGTTAGCTGTAAACTCCACAGTGTGTCCAGGCTTTATTTTACCAAAGTTGGTACTCCCCCTGTGGGTAGAGGGACAAGGAACTGGTGACGTCACACTCAAGCAGGGATAAAGTGGAGATTCTGCAGCTGTGGGATTAGGGGAAAAAAACTTCCTAAGAGTACACAAGTGTCTCCTGCTCTGTCCAGGAACACCACTACTGACAAGACCTTTATACTTACAGCTCGGCCTTCAACTCCCCTCGCACAGCTAGGGCAAAAGAGAACAGACTAATAATAACGGTCAGAAAACTTCTGCACAATGCCACAGAATGTTGTTCTCCCAGGACCTGCACCTTGGGGATTCAGGCTTACAGGAGGAATAGATTTTAACCAGCTTTTAATCATATCTAGGGTATGTTCTTTCTGTTTATTTGTATACAATGTTTAATTTGGTTTTTTTATTCTGACTTTGTGTTGGGAGTATTTCAGTTACTAAGTTAAAACACGGGAGAGTTTAAACTAGCTGCTGGCTGTGTATTAGCACTATGCATGTTTAGTAACTGAGAATGTGTTTGCCAGTTTTATATGATTTATGTGAAAAGGATTTGTGAAGAGTAAATGTTAGTGGCTGCATATCAAAAGGAAGAAATATCATTCTGCTCTGGCTCATACCACCACAACAAAACCTTACTGCTTCACTGCTTTGAGGCTCATTGGGAAGAAGAAAGGAACAGTGCAATTTCCCTATACGTTCAGCTTTTTCACTCACCGATTTGGAACCCTACCTACCTAGTACACCAACCACACTGCAGCTCCAATCGGTTTCAGCAACTGCCGTGTGTGAGCCTTGTGAGAAAAGGGGCCTTTGGCAGCTGCTCCTCATAGCAGCAAGTTTAGTTGACATGTCAGTATTTGTGAGAAAAGATTGTAATGTAAATTTTGTGGGCAAGTTCAGGATCTGCTCATTTTCAGCAAATTCAGTAGTCTTTCAGATTTGCAGTTGTGTTTTCACTTACTTTTATATTTGTGACTTCTTAGAAAGTTATTTCATCTTGAACAAAATCAAAGTCATTAGTTAATGCATAGGACAACCATGATCAATAATAATTCTGTCCATAGCACTTAACACTTATAAAGAAAAAACACAACACTAACTTTCCTACACACGCTAATGTATTTTCCGTAAGCTGGCATTTGTACATGGCTTTAAGTCAGTACGGGTTATTACTGGCATTTAATGACCACAACACGACACTCACTATTTTTCAGTTTTAAAGTTAAAGAAAAACACATTTCCTATCCATTAGGAAACTTAAATTAGGTAAAAAGTAACTAATTAATTAATTTAACTAATGAAGACTGGCTATGAAGAACAGGGGTGGGAAATCAATGTTCACTATAAATCAAAGGAATTTTTTTTTGCTACAAAAGGAACCATCTCTCTCTTTCAGGTGTATCTATTGTTATTGATTTTGGGGTCACTACTCAACTTTCAAACTTTTCATCTCTACCAAATTTAGTAAAAATCAGTCTGTGGGATCAAGAGCAATTACGTTGGAGAAGCATACACACACATACATGCACAGAAAATAAATGCATACGTCATCTTTCCATAGGAAACCAGGCTAAAAGCAGTTTTCTCAACACGCATGTTTGAATCTACAGAAAATATGTTTCATTAGTTGTTCAATTCCTTGAAAAATATATTGTTTAAAAAATAGTGCAAAATGCTTCAAAATGTAAACAATACCTACATCCATTATAATGATTTAGAAACAAAAAATAAGTGCCAATGGTACCTCTCAGTAAATGTGTTTCAAACAGGAGCTTATACAAGTAGTAGTACTCAATTTCTAAAATATACCAGTGTAAAAGGGGAGTCATTTATTTCCAGTTTACAGCAGTAGAACCAGGAAGGCATTCCAGTCTTTAATGCTCTAAATTTGTTTGGCACAATACAAACTAATATGACAAAAGCTAGTGGTATGTGATAAGAAGTGAAGTGCTGTACAAGAAGACTGAAAAATATCCAGGGGATTTGTTACTATCATTGCCTTTTATGGACTTACAATGAAAAATATTTTCCATTCTTGCTAGTGAAAATATTTTAGCAGTGTCTGGTTTATATTTTCTGTTTGTTTACATTAAGTAGGATGAGGTTTAAAATTGTACTGACAAAGGATAACTTACTGAGAAGTAAATAATTATGCTGTTGAATCATGTAGCATGTCATCAATATTAGTTAATCATGCATTTAAAGGAAAAGAATTGTTGATATTATAAGACAGATTTATGAAGAAAATATTCAAAGTTACTGGGCAAGATCTCAGGGATTGAAATAGTTGATCTATTTGATATTAGCTTTTTTCTGCTGCTCAGAATTTTCATATAAACAACAACTCAATCTTGTAAGGTGTTCAAGATCTCCATCATATAGGGGCTGATTGCCATGCCCAGCAAGACCCTTTACGCGTGTGCTTACCTCTAAATACGTTGGTAAGTCCATGAGTAAGAGGGTTGCTGCTGGACTCTGATGGAGTGCTCAGCACTTTGTGGGACTGAGTTCTTAAGGAATGGACAAATGTTCAGCACCTTGCAGGATTCAGCCCTGAATACATCTCTCTGAATTGACTTGATTTAGGTTAAAATCAATGTATGCATTGCAGATTCTCACTGGAATCATGGTGAGAGCATTCTTCAAAAATACTTTTAAATTATTAAAACCATACAAGGAAATTGATAATGTATTATATCTTCCAAACTATCCTTCCAGCTAAGTAAAATCTTTAGGCATATGTAACTGTAGCTTCTTATATCCTTAGTCAGAGAACCTTTATTAGTGGTGAATCAGAGAGACAGAGTAACACTCTAGGGGATCATCATACACCTGCTAGAGAACAGATGTCATCTCATAAACCTATCTGTGATTAAAGACAACCCTCCTCAGGGGTTTCACAGGGCACAGCTAAATACAAAAGTTAACTAAATGTGTGTGTTATGAGGCCATAAAGATATAAAAATGAGAGAGGAATAAGTTAATAAGTAATCATTAAAGCAACTCTTGAAATATTTGAGACTTAGATTTATTTAAAATCATATAAAGGGTACTATTTGGCCCAGCCACAGCATTTGACATACGTAGGGAAGTTCGTTACAGTTACTGTTGCGTGCTACAGACATTAGACAAGTAAACACTGTGGATGTTGCTTTAAAACAACATCTTCATTTAGCACTAAAATGAACAGTTTGGCCTAGTGCATTTTGGAGGGTTTCATTTTGCTCCAAAACATCAAGCAAAGATGGAAAAGGAATGCCAGAATGAGTGGGTCGTTTGAAGTAGCTAGTCCAGTGCATTAGCTCTTCTCTCTACCACACAGCACATTCTGCAGCAGATAACTATCAAGTAAACAGCATACCACACTCGGAACAGTATGTTAAAACCATCCTGTGCTTTTGCCTCCCCACTGCTCTCCCTTATACCATACTGTTACTATCAGCTCCATTTCCTCCTTTCTGTCCCAGGCAATGACTGATACTAAGAGAAACAGAAACAGAGCTGTAGCGCTTCACTGGAAAAATGTTATGCTCTGTTACTGAAAAACATGAGTGATGCGGAAGTGGAGGCAGAAAGGAAAGGAAATACAGAGTTTCTGAATTCCTGCACCATCTTTAAATCCCTACATTAAAATAGTACAGTAACAGCCCTCTAGGATGCAAAAACAGGTTTTGAATAGCCATAACTGCCAGCTACTAAGCAGATAAAAACAAAAACAGGGGGAGGGGGGGGATCAGAGCAAGGCCATCAAAGGGAAAAACTAATTCTGTAATAAAATAGGAAGACAGAAAATTTGAAGTAGAAATGTAAAATTTAATGAGAATACTCTAACTTTTAAAAAACAAGCATTATTAATCTTTTATTTTTCTGGGAAACTCCATTTCAATCTACAATCTCGGATGAGCATTTTTAGGAGATATAATATTTAAGACGTGTAAGAAAAACACAGCTTGGGTGGGAGGTTTGCAGCTAGAAAATCTCTCAATGAGATTTAAATGCACATGGTTAAAGACAAAGGGCTGCTAAGGAGGGCCTGGACCTGGACCTGGACTTTGACTACTGCAGAAGCCCATGGAGGCCAACACTGTACTCTCCAGGTTACTGCTCCTCCTGCCCAGAGAAGATGGAAGCCACTGCAACCAGCCTGCTGTCCAGAATGGGAGGAATCATACCCCTTGCTCTTCCACCATTGACAGAACTGCCTGGGAATCAGGGGTGGCTAAACTTTCTGTTAGTTAAAAGGAATGGGGCAGTGATAGAGAAATAGGACACATTTGATTTTGCTATTGGATAAAAAGTACCATAATTCCAAAATAGATATTTTTATTCTAAAATGATATTTACATTAAAAAAACACCGTCTCTATTTTGAGTAGGCAATTCACTAAAATTTGTTCTGAGTAATCAAGGGAATCAGGCTTTTCTACTATCTAGTTGTAATTTTGTAACTGCAAAACTATTGCTAGAGGAAGATGCTGGAAACAGCTGGGTACTTACTGTAGGCTTTTAAAGTGGGAAATTTTAAAAGCGTCTTCAAATTTACATATACACTGGAGAAACTACATACAAGAGTAAATTTCCATCTGCAGGGGTAGAGGACTGTCTTAGGGAGTGAGAACTGGGGTTCGCTCTACTGGGATTAGTGGCTCGCTTCCCCACCGCACTTCCAAAAACTGGTAATCGCCACTGGCTTTTGCCATTGCAACCTAAGCTTGATGTGCTTGATCAAGCTAGAAAATCTACCTCAATGTGTCTGGATGTGTAAACACTCAGTCATGTGCATATTAGATGTTCAACAATTATAGACTTATTTGGGTAGGCTCATCTTTGTATCTAACAAAGGAACACATTAGAATCCTGTAACCAGTTTTGGCGATGAACACACACCAGTTTTATAGTACAAGAAAGCTTTATAAAAGAAATTATGTTGAAGTTAAATAAGGGAATTTGGCATAATTACAGAAAGTTACTTAGAGCAAAGAAAGTCATATCGGGACTTCAGCAAAGCTTGTGAATTAGTCCTACATGGCATACTCCTATTATTTGTTATACTTGTAAGTATTTGTTCCAAAAGTAAGAAACAGCAGATGGTATACAAAGCTGGCTTCCAGGCAATGACTGTGTTTACACTTACTGAAAGTCATCATCATTTACTCACAGACAGTATTATTCTACCATACTGTAGACTAGAGATGCTTTAGTATTTGTGTCTGTTGCATTTGACATACTGCAAATTCCTAAATTTAGTAAAGATTTCTAACAAAGGATTAAGCTGTAGGATCTCAGGGTCATCAGGCCGCCTCCCTGTCCATATTCAACTCCCGCCTAAAGGCCCATTTCGTTGAGATCGCTTTTAAATCATGAACCCAGGCCCTATCAATAATATAGCCTTGTTGATTTCAACCATGTTAACTGAAATAACCTTACTGAATACCTGCATCCTGTAGTCCGTTATCCAAAGGAAGACTCTTCTTTGTTGTTGTCTATGGGTGAAAACAGACATGACGCTAACCACCCTTTAACCACCCTTGGTGGTCATTTATGCATGTTTCAGGGCTGCATAGGGCACCAATACAGCCCTGCAACATGCATAAATAACCACCAAGGGTGGTTAAAGGGTGGTTAGCGTCATGTCTGTTTTCACCCTATGTCTTTGTGTCTTGATTAGATTGTAAGCTCCATAGATTAGGGACTGTCTTTATATTTATGTGTATCTGTACAGCACTGGGTATGACTAATAGCTCTATAGAAATGATTAGTAGGAGCAGCATTAGTGATCCCTCCCCACCTGCAGGGGTCGCTGCTGCCTTCACCCTGAAACTTTCAGCCTGGCCACCCCAGCTCAGACCTGCCCAGGGAGCCACAGGGGTGTTTTCAGACATGACACTAACCCCAGTTTAACCCCAGTTTAACTACACTTGAACATTTTTTATACATGTTGCAGGGCTATATTGGTGCCCTATGCCAAATAAAACACGCACAAACACCCTCGTCATCAGTCTCCATTTATAAATACACACACACGTGCACCTCTGCCATTGGCACCCTATACACCAAACTCAGACACACACAAACCTGCTAGCAGCGGCCTACACTCCAAACACAGATGCATACACACCTGTGCAAGCAGAACCCTGCATGCACGTGTGCCCACACACGCACATACACCATACTGTCTTTTTTATGGAGCTCTGTGACTTCTATGGACTTCTATGCATTGAGGGTGTCTATTTAATGGAGCTTTGGTCTACTGAGTGCCCAGCTGTTTCCAGTCTACTGAGTTCTGTGGAGCTGTGTGTGTTCCATGAAGTTTTATGGAGCTATGGTGGCAGCTCCGTAGTGTACTATGAAGCTATGGGATGCAATTATAGTCAATGAGAGCTGAGCCAATAACTTAAATTATGGAGGATGTGCCTTGGATGTCCTATTCTGCAGAGGTGTAGGTCTGTGGAGTTCTGCAGTTCCATGCACCTTACATCCTCATGCCACTAGTTATTTTTCTGGGGCTGACCCAGCTTCAGGCAAGTGGCTATTTTAAATTTGCATAAACTTATGAACATTTATGCAAATTAATGTCCATATTTCATCTCTGGGAGAGAGGTGCCAAACCTACCCCTCCTATCACAAAGCAGACAGAGCAAAAGCACAGCAGCTGGTACTGGCGTCAGCACTTGTGGCACGGGTGCCTAGGTTATTATGGGCACCTTTAGACACAACAGAAATGGGTGTCTGGATGTGCGTTGACACCATTGTTTAGCCACGCCTATGTCCCCGTGTTTACACGATTACATCTACCCCTGTTTACTTAAACACTGGATGTCAGCAACAATGCGCAGCCCGCCACAGCTTCCCCAGATGATATCCCATCATGCGCTGCTCCCTCCCCTCAGTAAAAAAGTATGATGTCCCATGATGCACTGATCCCTCCCCTTGCTATACAGTTCCATCACTTTTAAATTGCAAGGTTCTTTGAGATGGCTCCATACATTCTCACAAAGAGAGTGGATCCAGAGAAAGACAGAGAAAGCGCACATTGACAGGGTGAAATTATGGGGAGTGGAAAACTCTATATGAGTGCACACGTGGACAGAGTCATGCGGAATGAAGCCATGTCTGAGGGGCGAGGCCGTCAACACTGGGACTGTGGGGAGGAAACTGATGGTGGGCACTGTGCTTCCCAGCTTCTCGTGACTGGGATGGGGAAGCGAGCACAGCTGAGGCTGCTGCGGAGTTGGGATGGAGAGAAGGGCAGCATCAGAAACCTCCGTCCCCGCTGGGACTGTCGATGTGGGGAACAGGCTGACAGCGGGCAGTGCTTCCCAGCTTCTCATGACTGGGGAGGGGAAGTGAGCACAGATGAGGCTGCTGCTGGGGACAGAGAGATGGGCAGCATCAGCAACCTCACTCCTTTCTCTCTCTCCCTCTCAGTCAGGGGGCTTCCTTCCCACCCCATCCTGGCTTAGGAGCAAGACAAAAGCATTTTCAGTTTTGCAGGAAACTGCAAGACAAACCAAAGCCATGCTTGGTGTTGAACTCTATGATCATTCACCAAAAGTAACAGTAAACACACTAACACACCACCTGATATCGTTAGACACAATGCTGGACATGGGGAGAGGGTAAACACGTTATTTCTACCCACAGTACTTCCTGGCAGAAGATACAGGTTTAATGGGGGCTATCAGGGTGCCAAAAAGAGTTTCATTGTTTACACAAAACACAGCCACGTGTTGCGTGCCATAACCACCCAATTACCATTGTATCTAAGGACACTCCCTGTGTGATCATCTCTGCTAAGGATATAATTGAATGTTTTGCAGCAGAGCAGAAAACAAGAAAATAATGTATTCTTTAATTATGTGTAGTGTAACCTAAAATAATTTCACTGTTTCTCAATGCCATAACAACCTAGGTATATTTCAGAGAATTTATTTGTATATGCTGCAATAGTTTTATGTGCCTGTTTTGTTTTTTGTTTATTTCATGTTAGTTTTCTATTACTTTACTTCTGAGTCACACATAGAGGGGCCCATAACTGTGGTCTGAGCCCAGGCCCCTCATAGTCTTGCTACGCCCCTGCCGTGACACACACACTTCTGTAGCAAGCAAGAAGTTGTTACACAGACACAAAAACACAGATTCATTTCACCTACAAAAACTCCTTGCAGTCCCGTTTGAATTAGAATGTAGGAATCGAGACTAATGATAGGACATGAAAAATTAAAGTGGGTAGCTAAAAAATTTTAATGTTCCCCAGAAATTCTGCTCTTGTTGTTTGAAAACGAGCACATTCATAGGAATCCAATGAAATATAATAGGCTCCCATCTTGGAAGCCTGGAAGAATATTAGAAGATTTTAAAAAATAATTTTACCTTCCTTTAATTATTATTTATGAGGATCAACAAGCAAATGTGGTGATTTAATTAAAAATAGTCTAAATGATAGTGTTTTTTCTTATTTCTTTCAGATTACTCCAGGAAGCAAGGCTTCAACAGCCAATCTGTGTCCTGGAGATGTCATTCTGGCTATTGATGGCTACAGTACAGAGAACATGACTCATAATGATGCACAGGACAGAATTAAAGCAGCATCTCATCAACTTTGCCTTAAAATAGAGAGGTATATTTTCATTATAAGTATAGACTACAACAACATATTTAATTTTCCTAGACCAGTCTACATTGGGTGTTTTCAGAAGTGACGGGGCCAGTTGGCCCTGTCACGAAAACAATAAAGTCATCCCCCGCCGGGACGACCCCGTCATGCCCTAACAGACGTGCCGGGGTCGTCCCGGCAGGGAATTGGGGAGGGGGCGGGGCCGCGCGGCGCAACGTGCGGCCGCACAGGCCCGCCCCCTCCACGTTCCCCACCGCCCGCCCTCTGGGGAGATGGGCGGGCGGCGGGGCCAACGCGGCTGCAGCGTCTGGCCGAATCCGCCACGGCCCGGAATCCCGCCGGTGCTTCCGGGCTGTGGCAACCGACCAGACGTTACTTTTCTTTGATCCCCACCGGGGATCGCTTTCACCACGCTTCCCGGGGAAATGGTGCGGCTAGCCCGGGAAGCCTGGTTGAAACTGACCCCATGTGGGGATTGAGCATGGCGAACATCTGGCGGCCGCCAAACAGACGTGCGAGTCACAGTGACCACAGGTGGGTATTCACCGTGGTTCACTGTGATCTCGTAACGTCTGAAAATACCCACTGATGAGAAGTTTTTTCCTCATGTCTAATGGCTGTCCAAGTGGACATGAAACGATTCCATAAAGCTTTCCAAACTGGATAAAAAATGTGCATCATATCTATTACAAAATCCCACACCAATAAAACAGATTTCAGTGCCTCTGCATGGTGCAGAGCAAAATCTTTCCACTTTCTACTGTGGCCCCCCAAGCCCAACACCCTTCTTCTTCCAGACCTGGGGCTTCAAAAGGGATCTAGAGAAGATATTTATGACTGTTTTCCTCAGGTTCCTTATACCATGGACATTCTCCACATCTTTTAAACTCCTTAAACCCTGCTTCAGTGCTTTTATCAATAAAAGGCCACTAGCCGGTGGTAGAAAAAAGAATCTCATCCCATCAGTCTAATTTTGCAGGGTGCTGAATATTACCTGAGGGTATTCCAGGAACAGCCTCTCAAAGGCTGAACCATCCGTTATAGCATGGCAGAATGCTCCAAATGGGGGATGTGCTGTTGGAATGCTGTCAGGACTGAGCTGTAAGGCTACCATATTCAAACTTGCACTCAATCACGTGCCTAAATGTTGGCTGGTTATATTTTTCTGTTTCTGTTATGATAAAATAAGAAGTTCTGAAAATAAAATCAAGTTACTTGCTCATGTTGTCATGATGAATAGGGCTAAATTTAAGCACATATTTAAGTCCCTTCCAGCATCAGCACCTGAATCATAAGAGCTAGCAAGTGATTTGTGAGATTTCTAATAGCTGTGCAAATACATGTAATGTGCTCTATGCAGTGTGCAAAGTACACTTATTAAACTATTTAAAGGATTCGTGGAGCAAACTACAGGATTTAAATTTACATTATACTTTTAATGTAAGTGGGCTGTATTAAGGGATTCATGTTTGCTGGGTTTTCCCCATTGGGGTCAATGGGGAAAACCCAGTGAACACGGGTCCCTACTAATGGGGCTTTATTACTACTAATGGCCATACTAATGGGGCTTTATTTCTTGTTTACAGGGCAGAAACTAGATTATGGTCACCACAGGTTTCAGAAGATGGCATGGCACATCCCTACAAAGTAAATTTGGAAGCTGAATCACAGGTATGAATTTTTATAAGCCACCAATACATTTTGGTAAAGCTTTTCATATAGTTAGCTCAGCTGCCTTAATTCACATTCATTATGATAACTGATAAGAGTACCTCCTCTACTAACTACCTATTTAATTTGTTTTATAGATAAGGACATAATTTCAAATGATCCACATTTTTAAATTTTATGCTTACGTTTAAAATTAAACATAAAATCTCTCATGAATGTATACTGCCTACAATGTTTTGAACTTGCTCAAAACGTGACTTTTATGGAGAGAAAAAAATCATTCTTTCCATACCAATGTTCTTTATTGCTACTTATTCAAAGACTTTCAGTGCTCAAAGTGTTTTACAATCCTTATCTATTAAAAGATAGCACCTGTTTATCACATTTTGTGATAAACCTGGCATCTTTGTGAACGTTACACCCTTTGTCTCTCCCTCTGTTCCCCTTCCTTCGTCTCTCCCCTCCAACCCCCAGTCTCTCAGATTGTAAGCCCTAGGGCAGGGACCATGTCTATTCCATTACTTTGTAAAGTGCCAGGTACATTGCTGGTGCTATATAAATGCTTGCTAATATTATTATTATTAACAACAACAACAACAACAATTTTGTCCATTACGTTACTGTTTTTTTCCAAAGGGGTATAAATGTCAAATACCACAATTCTTCAACCCTGATGATGCTACAGCAGTCCTTGCAGTAATGCAAGACAATTGCCCAATTAGGATTATTCTCTTTGCTTCCTTAAATATTTGTGGTGCCACACAGTCAGAGTTGCAGCAAATAACATCTCTTACGTGTGCCCAAGGTGCACCAGATTTTCCCCCCTTTCCTGCCATGCCCATTCCTGATCCTTCCCACTCTCATGTCTTAAGTTTTTCCTCCTCATACCCAAATCCTACTTAATCCGGTGCTTAATCCCAGGTGTGAAGAAATTGTTGGAATTAAGTGCAAGAGGATGCAGGCAGGACTCTCCTGCTCCCTGCTAAACAGCTGGACAATGGAGAGTAGGGGAGCCCCCCCCCCCTTCTGCCTGCCATTCAAGCCTCTTGTTCCAGTCAGGAAGAAACGGGGGCTTGTATCTGCAGTGAAGGCAAAGGTCAAGTCTATTATTTATTTATTTATATAGAGTGCCAACAATGCACCTCGAGCTGTATAGTGACACGTTCCTATCCCAAAGGGCTTACAACCTAGAAAAGAGAAGACAAAGGAGGGGAGACAAGGAAGAGGGAAACAAAGGGAGAGACGGGGGTACATTCATAAAGATGAGAAGTTGCAGGCGCACATGCTTAACATAACTACAGGGGAGAAGGGGACCATGAGTGAACTATGGAAGAGGAGGCATCAGTGACGAGTCTATGGGAATGAGGAACTAGGGAAAGCCTGAAAGAAGAGGCAGGGTTTTCAGGATGGATTTTGAAGGCTAGGAATTCAAAAGGATTCTGGAAGGAGCCAAGCAAATGCATTCATGGAGGAAGTTTTAGGTATAAATGGCAGCAAGGGAGGAGTGAATACATTTTGAGGAGCAGGGAATTCATGGGCAAGCAATGGATGGTGGCATCAGAGACAGCCTTAGAAATTGCAGGGGTCAGGATGGAGACAAATTGGGTGGGGGAGGGGACGACTTTCCCACAACCCCATCCACTTTCTAAGAGCCCCACCCACTTCCCTTTGATGATTACAAAGCATTGTCATACAAGTGATTTTTAACCAAGCACTTCACTGTGCACCAAAGAACATTTAAAACTATTTTAGATGAAAGGAAGCACAGGACACAGATATGGTTAAAAGGCAACAACTCTTATTTAAAAAACAAATGAGGGCATGCACAAAAGGACAGATCGATGGCACAGATCCATGATCTGGACCATCCTTCTCTTGAGCATATCCCTGTTGCACCCCCAACACAGAAGTTCAAACATAGATCCAGCTGATCAAACAGCTCCCACATGACCACAGCATCCCCCATGAAAGCAGGGGTGAGGAACCGAACCTCAGCTCTCAGCAAGATTTTATGTGACCCCTTTCCAGTTCCTGGATTTGGGCCAAAGCACCAAACACCAAAGCACAGAGAGAGAGAGAGAGAGAGACGCAGTGGCAGGAGAAGCAGCAGCATACACGGGAATCCCACACACACTCTCACCTCTCTCTCTCTCACACACACACACTCATCCATTCTCTCTCTCTCACACACACACAAACAGAAATTGCTGCCAGCCCCCATCTGCTCATCTGCTGCTGCTTAAAGGCCCTGTGCCACCACATATGTGCGTGCGCACTCTGTGGCCCCCTTGTTTCCCAAGTCTGGCATGCTTGCTGGGGCTACATTTTCCAGCATGCCAGAATAGGAAACATGGCAGCCCCAGCATGCGCACACGCATGGCGGCACAGCGTCTTCAAAAGTGTTAGTGGTGGTAGCAGCGGTGGCAGCGGCGGCAGCATCAGGCAGTCCCGCCCCTCCACCCAGTCTGATGCTGAGGGGGTTTAGTCAGGCCGGTGGGCCAAGGGTCAGTGCTGGTTTACCTTGGCCGGAGTCACAGTGTGTGGGTGCAGAGGGGAGCCCTGGCAGCCGGCCACTGAATCCCCTGAGCAGTACTCAGTGGCAGAGGCATCATGTAGCCGCCCCCCCCCCAGGGGGTGGGGCCCAGGGCAGCTATCCCAGTCTGCCCCACGGTAAGGCCAGCCCTCAGTGGCAGAGGAAGAATGAAGCTTCTGAGCACAGCAGGAATGTAGTGAAAAACAAGAGCAAAGAGATAGGCTGAGCAAAGTCATGAAGAGCCTTGAAGGTTAAGACAAGGTTAAGAAGGTTAAGACATTTGGGTAGAGGGAGTCAATGGAGTGAGAAGAGAGGCTGAACTTGGTTAAAGTGATGGGCGAGATGGATGACCTTGGCAGTGAAGTGTTGAATAGAAGTGAGAGGGGCAAGGTCTGAGCAGTGGAGGCCAGTAAGAAGGAACTTACAGTAGTCAAGGCGAGTGATGACTAGTAGAAGGTGAGAGATGACTAGAAACTAGGGTTTTGGCAGTTGAAGCAGTAAAGAAGGGCCTGATTTTAGCAATATTATGCAGAGAGAAGCAACAGGCCTTAGAAACAGACTGGATCTGAGGTGAAAAGGAGAGAGTCAAAGATTAACCCCAGAACAAGAATGGAGTAGACACCATCATACTTGGCTAAGAGAAGGTAATTAGTGATCTCAGCAGGAGCAGTCGTAGTCAAGTGGAAAGGACAGAAGTCAGATTGAAGGAGATTGGGGGGCAAGGATGAGAGGAAGTCAAAACAGCATGTATGGACAGCTAGTTTCAGGAACTTGGAAACAGAGGAAAAACAAAATAGGTCGATAGTTGGAGGGGATCAAGAGTGGGCTTCTTAAGGCCAGGGAAGACAGTGGCGTGATTGAAAGTAGATGGAAAGGAGCCAGTACAGAGGGAGAGGTTGATGATGCGAACAGGAAGGGTGCAGTGGTGGGGGTAATTGGGAGATTAAAAGGGAGATGGTCAAGGGAGCAGGTGGAGTGGTTGGAAGAAGAGAGGAGCGAGGTGGTCTCATCAAGGGAGGCTGGAAGGACAACACAAGAGAGGCAAAAGCAGCGAAAGATACAGGGGATACTGAGGGGTGAGAAGCCAAGTTCAGGGCAGATTTGACCAATCTTATTGGAAAGGGATATGAGATTCTCTGCAGAGAGAGGAGGAGGACAGGGATGTTTCAGAAGGGCGTTGAGGGATGAGAAAAAACAGTGGGGGTTTTTGGAATTGTGACTTGATCAGGTTGGAGAATTAGCATTGTTTGGCAAGGGAAAGCAGAGCACTGAGGACAGAGAGGGCAAATTTAAAGTGGAGGTAGTTGGCACTTTCCTGAGATTTCCACCACCAGAGGCTTTCAGCAGCGCAAGCTCAGGAGTGGAGATGGTGGCTAGTAGGGGTAAGCCAAGGTTGGGAGTTGATGGGACAGTTGGACAGTGGAAGAGGGAATCAAGGGAGTGTAGGGTAGAGGAGAGGGTTGTGTTGAAGGCAGAGACAGCGGAGTCAAGGCAGATGGAAGAGGAAAGATGAAAGAAGGGGGGAGACAGGGAGAGAGACGGGGCCCATTCCCTCCTTGAATTATGCCTGAATGGACAATGCAACATTTTATTTTGACCAAACTGCCTGTAGAAGCAAAAAGGACACCTTTCTGCTTCCACCCACCCACCCTCACTATGACCCCTGTCTCAGACCCTATGCTGCCACCATCTTGTTCTCACTGTGCCACCAGCTCTCTCAACAAGAGGTCCTGGGAGAATCCAGCAGCATCTTCTCAGTCCAGCTCCTGTGCTGCAGCCACTGGCTTCTCCCGCTTTCCCTCAAGCACACTGAGAAAGGGCAAGTTAAATTCTGCTTCAGCTCTCACTCCTTGCTGTACACAGCAGCAAGTAGGGAAAGCAGCCTCCTGCTGAGCAGCCTTGCTACTGTAGGACAGTGAGAAACCCCCAATGAGCCTGCTGTAACTGTCCTCCCACACAGATGAGTGAAGCAAATTAAATGGAGAAACACAAACATTTTTTTTAAAACCCCAATAAAATAGATGTTGCTTTAAAACAACCACCATGGGTTAACCATAACTAAATGACAATATAGTCAAAGATTCACACATTCCATGCCAAAATCTACGTCAAGTTAACAGAACACATTCTAATGAGTAACTGATTCTGAAAAACATACCACTGCTGTTTGCAAACTAGTAGAAAAGACAACAAATGTTTTTTTAAAGATATAAATCATGTATTTTAAGTGGCTTCCTGCATCAATATGCTAGCTAGGTGAGTCTAATTTAAATACTAAAATGAGCAGAAAATGTGCTCTATAAGTACACAGGAAATAATTTGAAAATCTCACTGTTCTGAGGAACATCAGAAAGGACTACACAAGTAAAACAACACTTGCAAGCTAGATGATGATGATATCCCCATTCTATGTACAGGAAACACTACAAAGTTCCCCTGCTACACACACACACACGGAACAACTGGGGCATACAGAGTAGCAAGGCTGGGAGTGAATGATCAGGAAAACAGTATAGGGGTAATCTGATTCTGTAGGCCTTCTAAAATTATCTTGGAACTGGTGGTTCTGGGATTTTCTTTACTAAAAACCTATTCCATTAGGAACGATGCTTGACAACTATTCTTGGAGGCTAACTTGAATGTTTGTTTGTCTTCTCCCATGTCTCTCCCACTGTCCCCTCTCCTTGTCTCCCCCGCCTTGTCTTTTAGATTGTAAGCCACAGGCAGGGACCGCGTCTGATTGTATGTTCTGTACAGCGCCAGGTTTTGCAACTGGCGCTTTATAAATGTTTAATAATAATAATAATAAATAATAACTAAGACCACAACTATGAAACCTTACTCCCAAATTGACTGCTGCTGAGTGACTATTTGAAAGGATTTACAAGTGCCGTGTAAGGCAGGGGGTGCTATAAAAATAAAAAAAATTATTATTATTATTATTACATGTAAGTGCTTTCAAGGTATGTGTTTTGGGTGAATGAGCTTTTTTATAAAGAAGATTTGCTGCCTTTTTCTACTTGTGGCAGCATATAATAGGATGTATGAATAGTGGGTAATAATAAACCACACCAAATGTTAGTAATGCAACCAAATATCAATATTATTTAACAAAACAAGTTTTGAACATAAGACTCTCTAATGTAAGTACGGAAGCAATTCTGCCTAATTGGGTAATGTATGTTGTTTAATTATAAACATTTTTTTAGGGGGAGACTTTTTTTGTTTTTCTGTCCTATAAAAGTATTGTGCACTTTATGCCATTCTTTTTTTCTTGCCCTTATCTAAAATGGATTTTTTTTCCTAGCCATATCTTCTTTAAAACTGTGTTTGTACTCCTAGGGATTTTTTGCAGTTTTAAAAGCTGTAGTCAGTATGACCTAGGGCAAATCTCTCAGGTTTTGCTTGCCAGATGAATTCTTTTCACACAGCATCACCTTCCCACATACGGAAGAAGCTGTCACAGGCTCCACTCCAAGTCAGCTTCCTCTGCTCAGGGGATAAATGTGTGAATGTGCTCAATCTTTGTATAGGAAAAATATAAATATTCTTCTTTATAGGATTTATTATAATCTATTTAGCAAAATTTGAAATCTGAGCAATGAAAGCAAAACAAAATGCTCACTACTGTAAACCAAAAATTCTATGATCATATTTTAATGCATGATGATTTTGCTAAAATATAAGGCTTCTTTCTCTACCCAGCCCTTTCTCCTCTTTTAATGTGAATGTGTACATCTCCCTGCATTGTACCACTGGGGAAACAGTCCCTTAGTCTAAAGACATCTTCAAAACTTAAGTACCAATCTTAAAAAGTATACACCATAAATAACTGGAGATGATCTCATTCCTAAATTCATTCAACAGACTTTGCTGATATTTGTAAAGTTCAGCAGTTATGTTCATTGTTTCAGACACCAACATTGTTATGTAAATGACCTAACGCTGTACTGATTTACAGGTCATATGTTTTCCTATATAAAAAGAGAGAATAAATTATCTATTGTAATTCTTGGGGTTTTTTATTACACTTTAGTAATTTAATCAGCTTCAGAGTCTTACTGAATTTCAGGAGTATATTAGCAACTTTCCTAGTGCTGTGTATGATAAACACAAGAGCTGGACTATTTTGCTAATGTATGCATTGTCATTTACAATTTGTGCATTTCATAATATTCCAAGGAAGACGAATTTAGGCATAACTAACTGCAGTGACACAAGTGTACTTATGGCAATTACTACATTGTGAAGGTAACATTATGACATTACAGGTCCTTTGTATTCATAGCAATAAAAATAAAAACTGGACATGACAATTTTCATTTACTCTTCTGTTTAATAGAAAGGACGGGATTTATATGATTGAGATGTGTTAAGCTAAGCTATTTCATGAATCCTAATCATTTTGAGCAGTAGTAAAGGATATTTATTGATACATTTTGTTATATTGCATTCCCTTCACAATGTACAGAAACACAACATTGCAAGTGGACTTCTTTGTGTGATTTGCATATGTGCTGACTATCTCACCCAAACCACCTTATAATTGTTTAATTTTTTCTTTTCAAATAATTGCCTTCTTCTCAAAGACTTCTGCTCAGAGTTCTGATTTAATTGGAAAAAGGAAATGATACTTTGAGACAAAAGTAGGACACTACAAATTCTACCAACATTTTCAACATATGACCTTATAGATTTGGACTGTTTTAGTTTATTTTGTACATTTCAGCATGCCAAGCCAAGCTATATTTCACGTTTTTATTGAAAATTCATATATTGGTATTGGCTAGTTTTACCTGTCACAGTTACTGGAAAGTGTACCTTACAACAATCTACAGGATGGGCTTCTGCCATTACACTGCCTACACCACAGAGGCTACAGTTTTGTATGGCTGTTACGTGGGATGTCTAAGGCAGGAGGAAAAGTTTTACACCCTTCCCTAGCACTACCAAGTAGGATGTAGCTGAGTTTATTTGTTTCCTAATTATCCATACATTTGTGCGCACACACACACACACAGATAATAAATATACAATAAGCAAATATTTATAATGCTTGCAGTATATAGGCAGTATAGATGTAAATAAATGTGCTGTGAATTTAACAAACATCAAAGCTGCAAGCGTAAGTCAAAGAACACCCTCTGCTCTCTTCTGACTAACTTAAGGGCCCACCCAATTGTCAGTTCAACAGAATGGAACTAAACCATTGACACATTTAATAATAATAAACACCTTTATTTTTATATAGCGCACACACACCCCCATGGCACTCAAAACATTTCACATATAACAAATTACCACACCTTTTAATCCTCACAACAACCCTGTGAGGTAGGTTAGGCTGAGAGAATATTGTGACTGGCCAAGGTCACTCAGTGAGTTTCTGGCTAAGGCAAGACTTGAACCAGGGTCCCTGTACCTCCCAATCCAAGTACCGCACACATAGCCATTACACCACACTAGCTCTCTCATTTAGATCAACCAAAGATCTAATGCAATATAGGAGATCCTTCCATTCTGTGTCATTTGAATAAATGATAAAGTATTGCTTTTTAAAAGGCCACTCTTACTTGTGGTTATCAATTAAGGGCAGCTACAATTAAAGGGCAGCATTTATTCACTCAGGCATGGGGGGGGGGGGTAGATTAGACACAAACAAGTTTAAATGCATCTCTGGCCTTTCTTTGCAATAAGCTGTGACATCCAGGAGCAATTAGGCTATTAAGGTAAATACCATAGACCAGAGTTTCCCAAACGGTGAGTCAGGACCTCATCAGGACCCCTGGATTCAGGGTTACGGCTGGGCTTCTCTCTCATTAATCCAGTCATTCAGTCTACTCTGTGGTTGCTAAACACCAAAACGCTAGTGCATTTGAGGTTTTCTACAATTCTGTTATGACTATGGGGAAAAAATGGCATTTGATGTGGGGCAACAACTATTACCAATGCCACACTTGTCACCAGCCACTGTTTACGGATGGATGCAATTAAGGAGTAGCTTTAGCAAAATAAATAAATATATAAATAATTACATGCATGCATCAAGAGCCTATACATGAATACTAATTAAGATTGGGTGCTAAGTTAGTATATTAAAACATTAAAAATAAGGACAGCATTCAGTTCACAAAACGTCAGATCCCGATCCTATTCACAGGCAATGGGGGAGGGGGAAGGCCCAAATGTTACACTCCAGTTATGCAGAACTCCTATAGACTTCACTAGCCAGATACTACACAATACGCCATCGAGGGCCTATGATTTTCCTCTGCATCACATGTCATTAAACTATGGGATATTTACTCTCCTCAACTTATACTTTGTAACTTCCATTAATATTGCAAGGGAATGCATAACCATTTCTTAAAGATTCCTGTCATGAGATTAGGGTCTAGGCTGTCGGTGACTCCGTTTTCCTCCAATTGCAGTACCCACTGGATCAGGTCCCTCCAGAACCGATTCAGCCTGCAACGGGTTAACCCTTTTGTCATCTTTAAACCTCAGAGTTTCCCAAGTATAAAACTCTTGTCTCTAGGTTTACCTGTGTTTGAAAACACAGAATTTACCCAAACTGTGTCAGACCAATGTTAGGAACTCACATAACCACACTAGGGTCAGTTAAAATTATTATTAATTATTATTATTATAAGTATTTATATAGTCCCAGCGATGTACCTGGCGCCTTACAGAGAGCAAGAGAGACACAGTCCCTGCCCGAGAGCTCACAATCTAAAGACAGGGGGAGGGGAGACAGGGAAGGGGGAACAAAGGGAGAGACAAGGGATGGAACATTCATGAGGATGCGAGAACTCAGGTACACTCTCTTGGCTTGGTTACAGTACATTGGGAGTTTGCAGATAACAGGTGGGGGATAATCCTGGGTGGGGATGATTATCAGGAGTTCGGAAGGGCAGAGCGGAAGAGGGACTTGAAGAGGGATTTGAAGGTACGGAGGGAGGGGGCAAGGCGGATGTGGGTAGGGAGGGAGTTCCAGGCGTGCGGGGCAGCGAGGGAGAAGGGATGAAAGTGGTTGGGGGAGCAGGAGAGGCATGGGAGGGTGAGGGAGGGGATGGAAGAGGAGTGGAGTTTATACATTAAACTTAAAAGAAGTTTAATGTATAAGTCATGATTAAAACATGCAGTGCTAGGTTATACTCAGAGTGCAGTGAATCAACACAACACAACCGATAACACATTTCTACTTATACTTGTCCTAACTAGGCTTACCCTAATCAAAGTCCAAAGAATATTTCAGTTCATATCTCAGCTACGATGGTAAAGCTTAGCTAGGCACAAGTCTTTTGCAGTTTCATAGAATCAGTGGCTGCAATACCATGCCTCGTGGATCGCGCGCACACACACACGCACACAGTTTCCGCAGGGCATGATGTGCCCGCAATGCATATCTGCGTGGTTTGTGCATGGTTTGCACATGCACGCGATCCATGGGACATGGAATCAAGCCCACCATCCTTACTCAATTTCTTGTCTCCTCCCAGACCTCCTGGCTGGGTCCTTCTTCAGTTGTTGATAAGATGAGATGGCTTTCCTTAAATACTTTGCCATGGTCCTTTAAACAGCTGATCGGATGAGGGGGCCTGAAGGAGAGCACATATGCTCCTCCAGGGCCCCCTCCAATCAGCTGTTAGTAGGTGAGGAGAGCACGTGCGCTCCTCCAGTCCTCTCTCCCTCTATCAGCTGTCTAGCGGCAGCAGGCCCAATCCTGCAGCGCAGCAGAAGTCCAGGAGTCCAGCCCCGTGTAGTCAGCTCCTTGGACAGACCCATGGCATAGAGGGACTGGCAATGGCTTCGTGGGGGGGCTGCTCTTTTGGACTTTCCTCCCCATCGGCCCAAAGTGTGGCAGCTGCACTGGCCCTCCCCAGGGCAGGCAGGGGATATGCATATATAGCAATATGGCTGTCCTCATCTTTTACCCTGTGAAAAGCACTCTGTGGGCCCATGATTAGACTTGGAGGGAGCAAGTAGACACTGAGGAGGCCAGAGGAAGAGATGCTGTCACTCTGACAGCCCAAAAGAAAATAATTCATGACAAAAACAGCACAGCAGATGAGTGTACTTTTTCCAGAGTGGAGCCTCCCCACTCTAATGGGGAAAAAATAGAGCTGTGACCAGTGGAATAGACTAAGGAAGTTGCCCAGAGCCACAGTGCTGAAAACTGATAGATTCATAGCTTTTAAAGCCAGAAGAGACCCATTATGATTATCTAGTCTGACTTACTGCATAACAGAAGCGATACAATTTCTCCCCATCATCAGATTTTCAATGTATTACCAAAAGAGACTGCAGCTTCTATTAACCTGGCCTACCTATTTTTCCTAAAGTAGTGCAAAGTCCAGCCATTTCCTCAACCCAGATTAAACTATAATAATCAGAGGGCAGCTCTAATTTATGTCTACCACTGAGAGGCCCAAGCGGTTGAAGACGAATCTGAGCAGTTGGCACAGTTCAAGGGCATCACAGTTAACACCATTCCCTAAGAGACAACACCACCTACACCAACAGGAAGAGAAAACATAGTTCTACACCATTATAGAATCTCTGTACACTGGAGTGCTTCTCCCCAGAGCAATTAAGTTGTCCTGACAGCCAGATTTTGCCAGTTGTAAAGAATAAAGCAGCAATTCTGCAAATGAAGGATTCAGCTATCTGAAACTTATCTGCGTGCCATTATTTTAAATCCTTTCACAACTTGTTAATTTACTAACGTTTATATACGTATTTGCATACATGCCACCCTTTCTGTTTGGCAAGGGGCAAACAAAACAATTTGACTTTCCATGTCTTAGACCAGGGGTTCTCAGTCTTTCTCCATTCACGAGCACTGGAGTGACATAAGTACCTACTTGGGAGCACTGCATAATTTGCATGAATGATTTGCATAAATATGCATAGATTAAGTCTCCCCTCTGTAATTCAATTAATTCAAGCCAAAGGAGGACTGTTTCAAAGTGCTCCCGAGCACTACTGACAGCTGGCTTGGGGAGCACTTTCACTCATTGCCCCGAGCACGAGGTTGAGAATCCCTGTCTTAGACAATAGATAAGATTTTCATGGAAAATCATAAAATGCCTGCACAACTTATTAATTTACTGAATCAAGCCTTTAAAGTTAGTGGAACAAGATGCACATATTAAAAATAGCTGTGTTGTCAGTTTTGCTTGTTATTGGCTTCAGTGTGCATTGTAGCTTTGTGTATTTTGTCTGCCTATTATGCACAGGAATTCAAGCCCATTGGTACCGCTCACAACAGAAGGGCCCAGCCTTTTGTTGCAGCAGCAAATATTGATGAAAAAAGACAGGTAGTGAGTTCCTCCTATAATTCTCCAATTGGGCTGTATTCATCTGGCAATATACAAGATGCGCTTCATGGACAACTGCGTGGCCTAATTCCTAGCTCAGCAGAAACGTAAGTATTATGCTATAACAGTCTAAAAGTCCAGCTCTTGCTGTTTGTTTGGTTTTGTTTTTTGATTTTTTTGTGGGGGGGGGGGTTGCTGCTCAGAAGTTCTGTGACAGATGTAATTTCTTTGTAACCACTGAAGAGCAAACATTCATCCTACAAAATAGAAATGCACCAGATAAATTACAAGTTTTTCTCCTGTGGGTTTGGTTGTGACATTACACACCATCCTTCTCTCATAACACTGGTCTTTGTTCTTCTGTGTTTCTCACTATAACAACTGTGTTTTTTAATACTACTAGCAAGCTACTTAAATGTAGTTGGTTCATAATAATTTCAAAACCTTTGTACTGACTAATTTTATCTGGAAATAAATATGCAGCAACTGAAAGATGTTACTGTAATCCTTTTCTTCCAGGATTTGGGCTACTTTGAACACAAGCATAATATTCGCCCCAAACCTTTCGTAATCTCAGGCCGAAACAGGTTATAAGATCTAACTGTATGATGTGGTGGAATGCATGGTTTTTTTAATGAATACTCACAATTCAGCTAAAGAGTGATATTGATGTATGTGAAATTATTTTGATACTATTTAAATGTACTTTAAAATAATAAGATGCTTGTTGCACAGTTTAAGCTTAACATCAGAATTCCATTCCTAAAAGACATAAAGGCCAAATTCTGATCCAGTTGCACAGGCACAGCCAGAAAAAATACCAATGAATTGGAGTGGACTATGGGTACAATCATCACACCCTGACCTCAATGGTAATTTAGCCATTAACGTCAGTGGGATCAAGATTGCACCTTTAACCAAGATTTACATTAATACAAATGAGATCCGAATCTGGCCTCAAATATGTTCATGTTTGTGGAGTTGTAAAATTCCCCAGTAACAACGTGCATATGTAGAACTTGTCAACTTGCCCACTGATACCATTACTTACCAAGGTCTTAACCCATGTCATCATATCAGCAGTCATCTGAATGACATAGGCTGACCTCTATTCAGAAAGTGAGTAGCTGCAGCAGGACAAAACAAAAGAGAAATCTGAGTGCCACAACCCTGCAAAGCTCTCCAGTGATGAATAGCATGTCCTTCCTCCTTTAAATTTAAGTTTATTATCCTTTTACAATAATTAAAATAAGCAATCTTTTTCATGATATATCGGAGAAGTTCAACACTCAGTTCCTGTAATAATAGATACTCCTATCACACAGGAGAATTCGATTTGTAAAACTCCAAGCTGCACAAGGATATTGCATACAAAAAGAATGTAGCTTCTGAAGTAACTCCTTTAAGCAGTCTATCAGACAAGAAGAGAGACTACTTCCAGTCCTGCATATTGATCAGTTTATTACTTTTCCCTGGGAAGACACCATTCCCACTCTCACTGAAAATGCTGAAGATAGGTGGGGCAGGTTTCTAGATCCTAGTCCAAGAGGGGGATTTCCCATTCCATAGACCGATGGGAATTGCTTTGACCACTCTTTCGGAGATGGTCCGTGTCAGACCTCCGGAAGGGTGGTTGATTTTGTCCCCTGCTGGGGATTGACTGTGGTTAAACATCTGGCGGCCACCGAACAGACATTCAGGGCCCTGGTTCACTGTGGTTGACTGTGATCTCGTAACGTCTGAAATCACCCGATATAACAGTATCAGTAATTCCTATTTATGGTGAGGAGACACCTAGCAGATTGCCAAATTTTGTGAACAGGAAAGTTAGTAAACTGGCACAAAAAACAGATTAAGAATATTGTTTATATCACATTTTATATGACAAGTATTTGAATTAGTTATGCTAAAGCACTTCTTATTATCAGTGATGAACACTATAAGCATGTTTCAGCAGAGCAGATAAAAAACAAGCTAAAAAAATCCATTTGATTGAAGTACTTTGTGGTTTATATAGTTAGTTGTAATTCTTAGATCAGAGGTGCCATATGATTGGAAAATAGCAGTAGTATTATTGATTGTCAGAGTAGGTAATCACACTATGGGTAAAAACCGACATGACCGTGGACCACTTTGACCCTCTGTGGCATGGTCTGGCACAGACTCTGCCTGCACGTGTGTGCAGGCACCTCCAGGTATTGACCCAGGGTGTCCCAGGTCATGCTGGTGGCTAGCCCAGGTTCTCACCTCGGCAAATAGCCAAAGTCACAGCCCAGGCTAGGGCCTGCCCAACTGGGCCAAAGTGAACTATGACGTGCTTCAGCCCATAGTGATCCGGCCCGAATCCATCATGGCTGGGCTGCCATTAGCCACCATGGTTGCCTATCATGGCAGGGGATGGGGCACTGGGAATGGTGTGGGGACAGGGATGGCCGCTGGCACATCTGTTGCGGCCACCACCCAAACTGGACCATCCCCAGCCATGTCAGTGGTGGGTTCCCAACATGGGCTGGATTGTGTCAGTGGTGCACCACCGTCATGTGCTGTTTTACCCAAAGAAGAGAATGTGTATGAACTGGAGGTGTTACTGTCTAACCACATCTGCAGAAACAGAAAGTGTATAATATTGGGAAATCTCAAAGCAACTGCTTACATCACAGAACAGGTTATCTTTACTAAAGAAAATATTAAAGTGAATTCACCATCTTACTAGGACCTAGGACATATTAAGACCTCTTTTAATGGAAGTTTTGCCAGAACAAGCATTGAAAATTTGTTCCACAGATTCCAGTTTGGGCACAGTTTTAGAGTCTACATAGCAATCAACAAAGCTATTTGGTCGATATCTGAAATCTTACCACTAACAGCTCTGCTTCTCTCTGGTGCTGGTAGCAATGGGTGTACTCTGTTTCTGCCGTGTTAACAAATGCTGTGTTTCCTTTTCAACTTTTCACAGTGAGTTCCAATTTTTGTAGCTAACACATTAACTGACAAGTCTTGAAGTTTATTGCAAGATCTACATCTTTGCAATGTGGGTCCTGATTTTCCAGAGCACTGGCATGTGGCCCCTTGTATGGCTGGGTGATCTGGCAGATGTAAAATTGCATGCTTCTTTCAACTCTGTTTTACTCTTCTAGAATTAATTTTCCTTTGCCTTGCCTTTAATGGTAAAATATGCATTGTTCTTTACACTTGATAATATGGTCCAGCACAGATTCCCCATGAGACCCAGGGGAGAGAATAATTTTGGTTACTCTTCCGCTTAATGGCATAGTTCCAAAAATTGTATCTTGAAGTTCAATATTAAATTTTCTCTGACATATTCAGGATGACTCAACTAAAGAAGAACCTGCCACAACATTAGCATATGGCCCGGGCTGGAGGAGGAAGACTGGTTGATCATCATTCACATATGCTTGTTTGTTATTTATATGGGAGTCCACTCTTGAAAAAATAGTTGTCTCCAAATCATAAATCTGAAGAGTATAAAAGACAATTATCACCATCTAATCAAACTTTCTGCATTACCTAGGCCACAGAATTTCATTCAGTAATGCTTTCATTAACATCCATAAAATCTAGCTCAGCTACAGAATATCCAGAACACACAGAAAGCTCGGCTTATGTATTGTCAATGAAAAGATGTTTTTTAAGTATATCACTGACAATGTTACCATGGGTGATTTCAGATGTTACGGGGTCCATTGGCCCCGTACCGAAATCACCCCATTCATTCCCCGCCGGGGTCACCCCGTCACGCTGTAACAGACGTGCCGGGGGGATCCCGGCGGGGAATCTGGGAGGGGGCGGGGCCGCGCGGCGCAACGTGCGGCCGCACGGCCCCACCCCCTCCACGCACCCGCCGCCCACCCTCCGGGGAGACGGGCGGGCGGCGGGGCCAATGCAGCCGCCGTGTCGGGCCGGATTCGCCACGGCCAGACGTTACTTTTGTTTGGTCCCCGCTGAGGATCTCTTTGACCACGCTTCCCGGGACATTCCCCCCGCTAGCTCGGGAAGCGTGGTTCAAATTGACCCCATGCGGGTATTGACTGTGGCGAACATCTGGCGGCCGCCAAACAGACGTTCGAGACACATTGACCACAGGTGCGTATTCACCGTGGTTCACTGTGATCTCATAACGTCTGAAAATACCCATAGTTAATGGTCTTCCAGAGACTTTCCTCTTCTGGTGTTCAGTTACATGCTTCTTTAATCTGAAGTTATAATTGAACTCCTATAGCCAATTTAATTCTGAATTTTAAAAAATAGGATTAAAAAATAATTGTGACCTAGAAATCATTTTATATTCTCTAGTTCCTTATACTGTCTCTTTGTTGGACCATCTTACATTTTGGATGGAAATGTTATAGTTTAGAACGGCAAAAGTATGTCCAGTAAGCCATTCGATTTATTTATTTATTTATTTTTAAAAAGGAAAACGTATATTAGACAAACTTATGGTTCAGAGAATTTTAAAAGTATATTATTTTATAGTACTAGAGAAAAGTTTTAAAACTAAATTTTAAGTATTAGTTGGTTTTAAAGTTTATAGTAAATCCTTTCAAAGTGACCTAGTATTTGGTGGACAGTGTGAACGTAAGCAAGTAAATTACCTGTCCAGTACCTCGATTTCCCCATCTATAAAGATGTATTAACATATAATCAAAAGGGGCACTGTGAGTCTTAAGTAACCCTCAAAATATTAGAAGTGCAGTATTTTATACTTCTAGTCTTTCAAACTTCTAGCAGGCTAGCCTTTCTACATGTAGGAAGGAAAACAGCATATGCAAGGTTTTCATAGTATCACATTCTTTTAAGTGACTATTTTTCTTTCCCCCCGCTTTTTTTTTTATAAATAAAAAGTACATTTGACTTGAATAAAATACTTTTGCTTTTCTATATTTTATATTTTCCATCTCTCTTTCCAGTCTTGTTAACTTTTCTGCACCCATTCTTCATTACGGTCTTTATTTTGTGTACTCTGATTTGTGTCAAACCTTCCTGTAAATTGGTTGTTAACACAGTGGATGCGGTACTCCTTCCAGTATGGATTGTGGCAGTGGACGTAGCACCCCCTCATCAGTTAGTACTGTTAGTACTATTTGCCCTACTGAGTTGAAAGCTGCGTCTAGAATGGCCCCTAATATTCCCTTGGAAATGGAACTTACTGGTGTCAAGATTGTACATGCTCAGTTTAATACACCTATGCAATTGTACTCAGATGACAATATTATGGAAACACTACAGGGACAGGTTTCTACAGCTCTGGGAGAAAAGCCCTCAATGAGGTAATCAGAGCCAGCATGCCACTGGGTGTATCTGTTAATGCATGAATATTGTCAACTTCTTTACTGGTTCTGCATTACGAGAGGTATCTAAACAAGAACTAGTTTCGTTTTGATTAACATACTACTTTACCTAAAATCTTTTCCTAACTTTATTAAATTGATTTTTCAGAACATATGAAAAAAAAGATTTATAAAACAATTCATTAGCGATCCTCTTGTACTTGTAGTTGATAAATAATTGGTGATGACTTTGGGTGAAAACAGACGTGACAGTAGACTGCTGTGGCCAGAACCTCACCTGGCATATGTGTGGGTGTCACCAGATGCTGGCCCGGGATTGCCCCGGGCTGTGTCGGCAGCTAGTCCAGGCTCTGACCTCGGGAAACCTCCCAAGTCACAGGCCAGGCTAAGGCCCACCCAACTAGGCCAAAGTGGGCCACAGCATTATCATGTCTGTTCCCAGGCCCGGGTCAGGTCCACCATAGCCGGCTGCCATGGCTGGCCTCATTGGCCACCATGGCTACCCATCATGGCGAAGATGGGGTACTGGGTGCAGCACTAGGACAGAGCTGGTCAGCCACACGTTCAGTGTGCTTCCCACCCTCCCCAGCATTCTAGCCGTGGGCATGCATGTTCAGCACCCCAACCCAGTCTGGACCATGTCCATCACAGCTTCCTAACACAACCTGGGTGACCGCCACGCTAGCCTCACATCTATTTTTATCCTTTGTCTATACTTTTAAAATAGACTCTTTGTTCACTTCAGATCAAAGCCCCAATCTTGTAAGTTCACGGATATATACCTAATTGTAAGAATGTGAATAACGTTATTAAGTTCATCGGCAAATGACACCAAGATATTCAAGGTTGTAGACTGCAAAAACTTAGAGAAGGGTCATCATAAATAGTTCCCTGAAGACATCAGCTCAACGTGCTGTAGCAGTCAAAACACACAAAAAGTTAGGATGTATTAAGAAAGACATAGAAAATAACACAAAAGCTATAGTGCCCTGATGTAATTCAGTGGTGTCCTGCTACACGGAATCCTGCAGGTCTGATCATCCCATCATACAGCACATTCACATGTACACCATTTAAGCACATTTTTTTACTTCCCCACATATTTGGTGCATGTCAGGATGCTCTGCTACGCATGTTTCAGTCAAGATCTGTGGGAATTTTATGCACATGACTGGGTCCCAAAATCCTACTTTTACAAGGTCGGGTGTTACAACACCCGTGTATTTGGAATGTCAAAATGGCAGTGTAAAACACACATGTTAATTATGTGCATAATTTGATAGTGGGAACAGAAGTGTTCTTTTAAAAGAATGAGCTTTGAGCCCAGTCCTCCAGGGGCATAGAGAGTCACATAGATGGGACTCGGAAGTGACCATTCCTGCTTCCATTCTCTATCCTTTGTGCTTGGGGGACAAAGGACAGAGAAACACGGTGGTTCACAGAGGAAGGTTGAACAGGGTGAAGGGAAAGTACTCTTCAGGTCAGCAAATGTAATGCTTTAATGCAAATTTAAATTTAAAAAACACTTAAAATGTGTGTGAATTGGAACATGTGAATAATAAAAAGCACATTTTACAATTACATGTGCGTCAATGGTATACATACAAGAAATACTAGTACACTGGAAAAGGTGGTTAGGAATTTGTATGCATTTACTTATACATGGGAGACAAAAAGACCCACATATTTTAGTACATGTGAATGGGCCCTTAGAATTGGCAAAGGCAGAGAGAAGGCAACAAAAATGACTCAAGGTATGACGTAGGGTGATTTTAGACAATACAGGCCTCCCTCTAACCACAGTCAATCCCCTGCGATGGAGGAGAGGCCCGTAACGTCTAATGGGGTTCCCGCCAGACGTTAACCTCAGTGAACCTCCAGCGGGAATCAGATTAACCACGATTCCGGAGGTGAGGCCGGCCTCACCTCTGGAATCGTGGTTAGCGCAACCACGATCTGGGATCGGCGGAACAAAACGTCTGTTACATCTGCCATCCCGGATCGTGGCCAAGACCACGCTGCGGGAAGTGGCGTAGCGGCCGGATTAGCCGCTGCGCCCACCCGTCTCCCAGAGGACTGGCGGCTGGCGAGTGCGGGGCTGTGCAGCCACACAGTCCCACCCCCTCCACGATCCCCGAGCAGAATCAGGCCGGCATGTCTAAAGGACAGCCGGCTGATTCCAGACCAGGATCTGAAACGGATCCCGGGCCATGGTAAAAGGGAGGCCCGTATCGTCTAAAATCACCCATAGTTTCCATATGAAGAGACACAAAAGATTGGCGTTCTTCAGCTCAGAAAGGAAACAATGATCTAATAGAAATATAAAGATCATAAATAGAATGAAAAAAATGCATATAATCTAGTAAATTTCTTGTTCTATACAAACTAGGGGACAGCTAATTAAATGAACAGGCAGCAGCTTTCCACACACAAAAAAGAAGGTACTTTTTCACACAATATGCGATTGAACTGTGGAATTCATTGCCAAGGAATATTGTCAAGACCAATAATACAAATGGGTTCAAAAAAGACCAGGCAAATTCTTGGACAACAGGTACATAGTGGCTAACCCAAAATGGACATGGGAAGCAACCTGATGTGCAGGGTGTCTGTAAACCACTGTCAAAACCTGAGAGTGAATTAGAGAACTAGTCCAATATTCTGGACAAGTCAACATAATTTGACTTTCTGAGCCCCTTAATGAATCTCTGCATTTGTCTTGAGCATTTCCAGTTCCATGTGGAGCTAAGTACAGTATTTGTACAGTGCTTTTCCATCCTTGTAGAATGGTAAACTAAGGATAGGGCCACACAAGGCAGGATGAGCTTGATCCCCTGCCTGCCCCAGGGAGGATGAACACAGCCACCACACTTTGGGCCAACGGGAAGAGCAGGGCAAATGAGAAGCCCCCTCACCTCCTACAGCTGTCACCAGTCCCACCATGCCACAGGTCGGGACAAGGAGCTGACCACACGGGGCTGGATGTCTGAACTCCTGTTGCGCTGATCGGGGGAGGGGGGGCGCAGAGGAACACACATGTCCCCTCCACCCACTAAATAGCTGATTGGGGGAGGGAGTCCATGCTCTGCCCAACCACTAAACAGCTTATCAGGAAAGGGGTGTGTGACAGGGGTGAGGCTTTTCTGTGGTGGTGAGTGCTGTCAGGATCAGTGCCACTAATAACTTTTACTCATGGAGATTAGCTTCTATTCAAAGTCTCCCTTCACTCTCAGAACACAGCTTTAAGTACAAGGATCTCTAACTAGTCCTTCCAGCCAGGCCTCCAAGACTCTGGCTGTTTACTCAGAGTCCTTAACTTCTAGCCACGGCAGGCAGCTTACCTCTGGCTCTTATGCCTCTGGCTTCAGCAAGCCTCTGCTAATACAAGCCAAGTCTGAGCATTAACAAACAGTCATTCAGCCAAGCAGCTTCTACCAGGAGCTCTCATCAGGCCCAGCGCCCAGAAGGTCCTCTGAGGTCTGAGTCCCAGAGCAGACTGAACCACTTCCTGTGGCTGGCTCACTTTATAGTTCAGGGCGGGCTCCTGCCACACCCACTTCCCCAGCTACTGCCTGTCATGCACTGTTCTGTCAGCTAATAGCACCTGCAACTCAGCTAGCACTCTCTCCTTGCTGGTGCTAGCTTTCTTAAAGGGCCAGTAGCAATATAACCCTTCTCAGCCTTACATAGGCAATAACCCTTAGGGACTTAACCCTCTTACAGGGGGCCTGGAGGAGTGCATGCACTCTCCCTGCACCCACTAAACAGCTGATCGTGGGTAGAGAAGCATGCGTGCTCTACCCTGCCTGCTAAACAGCTGATAGGGGAGAGAGGCCTAGAGGATCGTACATGCTCTCCCCAGTCTCCAAACAGCCGATTGGGGGAAGAGGGGCCCAGAGAAGCATGTGCCTAAACAGCTGATTGGGGGAGGGGTCCCAGAGTAGCACCTCTTTGCCCGCTAAAGAGCTGATCAGGGGAGGAGGCCCAGAGGAGCGCGCACACTCTCGCCATCCACCAAACAGCGGTCCCACCAGGCTCCTCTCCCCGACATCTATTTGGCTGGTGGGGAGAGTGCGTTTGCTCCTCCAGGGTCTACCTCTCCTAATCAGCTGTTTAGCAGCTGGGGTAAGCGCGCTTCTCGGGGCCCAGTCCCCAGACCTTGCCTTGCAGGAGGACTGCATGGGCCAACCAGACAGGAGGCAGCCCATTATCCCCACACTAGCCAACCCTAGCCAAGAGGAGGCAACAACAGCATGCGATGCATCACCGGCCTTCTCCGGATGACGGACTGCATAGCAGCTAGCTGGCTGCCTGCCCCAGGACAGAAGTAGGCAAACATCTGTTGGATGCTGGCTATACGATCTGCTGCATCACTGGCTAATGTGGGGTAAGGTTGCACAAAGTGGGATCATGTCTCACGTTGCCTCCTGTCCCCACAAGTTTTATCTATGGTGGTAGTAAGACCACAGACAACAAAACAAGGAGTGATGACTGCAAAATGAAAAAAAATAACCTTGTGCAACTAACTTCCAGATAGTAAAATTTCAAATGGAAAAAAGGTTATAGCCTTTTTCAAGGTGTAGCAATCTTATTGTTAATAATTTACATTTCATGTTACACTGTAACATTTACTTCTTGTGTCTTACTAACTGATCTTGCTAACTACTGTTACTAACACTGACACTCATTTGGCTGACTTAATGGGAGCAGAGGGCATTCAGAACCTCACCGGACCAGGCCCTTACTAACTACATGAAGTACACTTATACAAAAACGCTTAGGAAATCTCCTCATGATAATTTGAGGAAAACAAATTCCCACTTTAAAAGAGTTTTGTGCAGTGACAAACTGCCAGGATATTTGTTCTCTGTAACATTTAATCAATTATCTAGCTTTTCCCACTCTGGAATCCTGAATTAAGTCTTCAGTGATCAGTTTTCATAGTTGGTTAATACATCTCCCCTTTGGGAACTGGCCCAGCACAGAGTGCTCCAAGATGTCTCAATTGTTGGGAGTTCCTTTTCACTATGCATGAACTTGGAAATGCTATCTTAAAGTCTACTAGTATCTTGTATCTGGCAAGTAAGGTCACAATCCTAAAACCATTTATTTGCAAGTTGTCGCATTCACTTAATTGAAACTACTCACAAGTAAGTTGTTTCAGAATTGAGGCCTAAACCTAAACCTACCAATAGGTAGTCTTCTCAGCATAACTGCAAATAATACACCCAGAAAAATGTTTCTTGCCCACAGCTGCTCATCTTGTTAATACTAAAACTTAATTTAAAATACCTAATATGAAATATTGTGTGTTTATGTTGCTATGGCATTAACTAAAAAAAAAAAAACAACCCAAAGGCATTAAGATTCTTATTAAATTTTATGTGGCTTCTAAATATACATTTCATTTTATTATATATTTACATTTCTTTTAATATAGATTAATTACAATTATTATCTTATAGTAATCAACATATGAACTAAAATGGCTTGAGATGTCAAATGGTTAGAATACTTCTGAACATCGTTGTAGTTTGCATAGTAGAAACTAGGTTGTTCAGGTTTCTGCTGACCTTTTCAAATGGTGCTACTGATATCATGTTTTCAACACTGCCCCTGAAAGTATTTGCCCTGAAAATGGTAATCCAGAAACTATGTCAAAGAGCAGCTGTTGACTTGGCTCCATACTCTTAAGTCAAGTCAAGTTTATTACTGGCACTAATTTTCACCATGGCTTAAATAAATAAATAAATAAATAGGGGGGAAATCAAATTACAGTAGGTTACAATAAATAAATAGATACGTAATCAAGAAAGCAAAAAGGGAAATAACTAAACCAAAATATCTAACTATCAAGCATACAGATTATAGGGTGCTTTGCCCTTATTCCTTCTGCTTGATAAGCAAACAAAGCAAGGTTAGAGATCACACGAAAATCAGTATTTTGAATTAGCCATATTACCTTCTCTCTGTTAGATCAAGTTTGAACTGGCTGCAATACCGGGATCAAGAGTTTGGCTCTTGATCTGTTCAAAATACAGGCATACTAGTATATACTGTATAATGTCCTCAGGCATGCCCAGGGGACACATACGTTTCCTCTGGTCCCTGGGGATAGCTAAACACCTTCCCATGATCATGGTCATTAACGTTTGCTCACATCGTAACCTGCTTAATGCAGTTTTTAGCTTATAGTGTAAGTCTAAGCTCAAATGCTTGGCCACATCTGCACCAGTTTGCCATAAGGAATAAATAGATACCACCCGTACAGTAGTAGGCTTTGCTAAATCCTCCTGTTTAGAGATATCTATTAATCTTTGTTCTATCAATGTCTTCTCCCTTAGGGAGATACTCCTATAACCTTCTACCGAAAGGTATCCATAACCACTCCTCATGAGAATTGATACGATATTCTTAAGCCAAGGAGATCTAGTCTTACTGGATACTTCCAAATCCTCCAAGTAACAGATCTTATTATATCTACTTGAAGAAGCAATTTATACCAGAAGTTGAGAGTAGCCAATTTAACCACTACTTGAAGATCTATAAGACCTGTTTCCAGTCATAACACCAACACAGATGTGGAGGGAGGCAAGCCAAGTAAGGAGCGCAAGAATTCATTAAAAGGCCGATTTACCTCCTCTGATGCTGTATACTTCCATATGGCTGCACCGTACAAGATGCTTGAACATACCTTGGCATCAAACATTTTGATGGCTGCCCAAGGAGATTTCTTATTATATAAATTAAATAATCTCCAGGACTACCCCGACAAGCAAAGCAACCTACTTCTAATAGAATTATAATGTTTGTGCCAAGAAGGTGTAGCTGTGAAGATCACCCCCAGGTATTTATATTCATTCAGTAACTACCTCTAGGTGGTTCTGACTAATACCCCAACTGAAATTCATTGGTATTCTCCTGCATCTCACAACTTTGGTCTTCATAAAATTAATTGTCAAACCATTTTCTAAGCACACATGGGATAATTTTGTTAGGGCCCTTTGTAGTCCTATAGGTGTCCTTGCGAACAGAACCACATCATTTGCATACATTAACAAGGGCATGGGGTAGAAAGAACCCAGGGTGGATGATAATCATGCTTGTCTACCTCAAGAAAAAAATCATTAACAAAGATTGAAGAAGAGTGAGGCCAATACACAACTCTGTCTAACTCCTCTGGTTATGTTAAATGCCTCGGTGAGCTGCCCTTGAAGGCCATATCTCACTTTGGCCCACGTATTACTATAGAGTGCTATTACTAACTTAAGCAATCTGGAATCAATCCCTAGCTTGCCCATTTCCCCCCAAATTTTATTCCTATACAGTGAATCAAATGCTGCTGATAAATCAATGAATGCACAGTACAAGGCCGACCCCTTAGCTACCACATATTTATGCTTCAAACACTAACACATATGTTATCCAGTGTCAAGAAGCCAGATCTAAACCCAGCCTGATCTTCATGTATCAGGTTTTCCTTATTAACTCATAACATCAGATGATGTAATATATGTTTACCAAAATGTTTAGCCGAGATGTCAATTAAGCTAATTGGTCTACAGGCATGTGGATCACTTCTATTGCCCTTTTTGTATATTGGGACAATTTTATTCCCTCTCCAGGAATCTGGTATATGTAGGGTGTTAATTATAATGTTGAACCAAATAGTCAGCACAGGGATCCACTAATCAGGAGCTAGCATGAATACCTCTGCTGGCAATCCATCAGGGCCAGGGGCCTTCCCTCATTTTAAAGTTTTAACCAGGGAACCCAACTGTGAATTAATAATGTGGTAGGCTTCAGTGTCAACTGACTGTGTAGACCCTTGACTCCCACTAGTAGGACTGATGGAACAAAAGTGATCTGAAAAGTAAGTCATTTCTCTGGTGGGATATTGGACTCCTGTTGCAGACTTGTGTTATAAGATCTTAGGTTAGCTTTTTCCCAAAATAATTTAATATTTTTAGCAAGAAGCACTCCTTTCAATTTAGCCCACTGACTGTCATAGTATAATTTCTGTTTCTCATTTATAAGGGTTTTATAGTTGTTCCTCAAATCCTTAACAAACCTACCTCAAACGACCCACTACTTCTTAATTCCTTGGCCAGTCGTCTTAGTTGTGTTTTCCTAGTTGAACAGTCCTTGTCAAACCATGAGGCACTGTTGACCTTGCCCCTCACCTCCATCTTCGCTAGAAGCGGACATTGCAATCAGGCAGCAGTTTGTTCCATTATCATCTGGATGTTTTCAAACATCATATTGGCCTAGTATCGCCCTTCTTTAATTATTCAACCTATCAGTGGCTAACTGGTCTGTGACCTTTAACGCAATCAAATCAGACCATTTATGCTGCCTCAGACACTCAAGTCTGATTGTCAGCTGATACTGACCCAGGCGAAGCCTCTACAGAGATCCCTATCGCAAGCTCAAATTCCACAGAGAGGTAGATGGTCACTTTCAGATCTATTTAATGTCATACTCTTAGGACGTGGCTGTTTTCAGAGTAAAAATGGGTAATGACCTACTTCCAATGCAATGACCTACTTCCAACTGCAGCTCCTGTAAGAAAATTGACCATAAAGAATGGCATAGTGGAATTCTGCCATGTTTATTCTTGCTCAATGACTGCTACATCTAATTTTCTGAGATGTCAGTCCTCAAAATTCAACCTCAGTTCTGTTTCTTAAGAATAATTAAGAACAGTTCAACAGCTGACAATTTTGTTCGTAATAAACAAAACAAGTGGTAAGTTCTAAATAGTAAAAACACTTAGCACTGAGCTATAATCCAAATTACCCGTCTGTAGTAATACTGGTTATGCTGGGTCAGCAGAAAATGAATTTGCCACCAAAGAGAAGAAATATGACTCAAAAACACAGAAAACAGATATGCTGAGTGAGAAGGTGACATTTCAACAGTCATATTCTAAAATAAAGCTTTGATACCTGTTTGCAAAATAAAAATACTACTTAGGAATATGTATTTAAATAAAAACATCATAGTTTAACTACTGTATATATGGCAAGCCTATGGGACAAAAGTCTGTTCAGTGATTCTGTAAATGATTTTATCATTTTAAAAAATAAATTATATCCTAAGCCTTCTATCTCTACTGCTATATCGGTAACTATCTTTACACCTGCACATCCCTTGTTCATTTTGCAGTGAACCAGTACCAACCTCGGTGCCGCAATCTGATGTGTACAGGATGCTACATGATAACCAGGAAGGGTCCAGTCAACCTCGTCAATCTGGTTCCTTTAAGATTCTCCAGGATCTAGTCTCTGACGAATCTGGTTAGCCACAATTTATATCTGTCTGTTCACAGAGAGCTTTTCTATGTAGAAAGGAGCGAACCTGAAAAAAATATGAACAAGAAAGAAAATATAAACAAGGATGAAGTGTGTAAAAATACGAATTCAAAATTTTAAATGTTTTGAATAAACAATTAAAACCTTATATGAGAAACATTTTAGGCAGGGACACCAACACCAATGAAACAGAAAAAGAAAAATGGTTATCCCTTGCTAAATAAGGAAAGGAGGAAGGGATTTAAACCCATCTTAAGTGGAGAGTTTCTTCTTTACCTTGATTATAAATTCAAAATGAATATGAAGTAGTAGAGGACAATAAAGTTTGCATCCACATTTCGTTGAAATCCAGTTTCCTCAACAATACCACCATAGGTAACTGGTAATTGTCGATAGCGGGGGGCACAAGACTGGGGGGCTGGGCAGGGGTTCTATAGGGTTCTATACAGCTACCAAAATTTGAGGGGGGGCATATGCCCTAAGCCCCCAACATCACCTATAAATACCACAACTGAAAAATTTTCATAAGTAAAGTGGATGTGAAAGAAGCACTATGAAATTCTGCCAATTTTCGTTATACTTGGAGCAGAGCTGAAAACCTAAAATTACAAGGAAAGGAATATATGGTGTTGTTATACATAATATACTGGTCTATGTTTTATTCACAGCAATTTCTCAATCTTTCAGAATCCATATTAAGGCTAACTCTTTAAACAAGAAATAATCTTTTCAGTGGAGAATGACAATGGCCGGCTGTGGCCTGCTTTGACCCACTGTAGCCCAGGACCCACCTGCACGTGTGCAGAAGCCACCAGATGTTGGCCCAGGATTGCCCCGGGCTGTGTTGGTCACTAACCTGGACTGTGATCTCACCTTGGCAAATCTCTGAGATCACAGCCTAGGCTACAGCCTGCCTGACCAGGCCAAGGCGGGGCACAGGGGCTAGCACGTCTGTTCTCGCATGGCATACCCACTGGGGGCCACCATAGCTGTCCCTCATTGGCCACCATGGCTGCCTGTCATGGCGGGGGGAAGCACTGGGAGCAGGGTATAGGCAGGGCTGCCCATCCTCACATCAGTTCAGTACCCCGACCTGACCCGGGCTGTGTCGCTGATGATTTTCCAACCCCATTAATAAATAGTAATGATACTATGCACATGTAAGAATCATTTTCTGGCTCATGGACTGAGAGACAGAGGACTCAACTCTTTTTCCATTGAAATGAGTAGGATTTCCCCACTAAATTCAATGGTACAACATTGGGCCCTTAAAACCACCATAAAGGAAAAGTTTCTTGTGGTAAAAATATTTTAACATTAACTAATACAGGTCAAAGCTTGTAATTCAATATAAAAATGGGACACCCTTGACGCAAAGCATTTGCCAAGCATTCTATCCTATTTTGTGAATGGAAATGTACTCTTCCCCAGATGAACGCCCTGTTGGGACAAGAAGTGTGAGAGCGCCTGTAACAAAGTCACCTGCTAGTGGAGGAAGCGTGCCAAAGGTGCCCTTGTGTGACAAGTGTGGAAATGGCATCGTGTAAGTTGCTTTTATTTTATTGTAAAATATTTATAACAAATATTGAAAGGTCTTATCAAGTTTCACGTTCAAGTTTCAAGTTTATTTAATGGCACTGGCTTTCGCCATGGCCCAAATATCAACATAAAAATATAAAATATAAATAATCACACGTAAATCCAATTACAATGAGTGACAGTCAGCGCCTCCTTACCGTACACAACTTGGGGACATATCGAAATACAAAATCGATTAAATATTATATGCAGAACAAACTGGAGTGACTAAAAATAAGGCAGGAAAGATCTATTGAGGAACGAGCCAAGGATATATTTAGGGACAGGAATCTATTTAGGGATGAACCAAATAAATAGAAAGGTCTTATCAGAATGTAGGTGCATTTTCTGAGGGATTTCTCTATTGCAGTGGTTCTCATCTGGTGGGTTATGACCCACTAGAGAGTCCGGAAAAGTCTTATGTGGGTCACAGAGGCAGGAACCGAGCTAGGGGAGTCAGTATCAGCTGAGGCTGCAGCAGAGATGGTGAGGTGATTGTGACTGCAGTGGGGATAGAGAGGCAGCATGCCACATCTCACTTGGGATAGTGTGGTTGCCGTGTTCATCCCAAATATATGCAGTAGAGACAAAATAGTGTGGAGATACCTTTTATTGAGCCAACTCAAGTTAGTGGAGGTGCACACACTTTTGAACCTCTCAGGGCCCTTCATTGGACCCCGTGAGGTCCATGATCTCGGTAAATCTCTGAGGTCACAGCCCAGACTATGGCCCACCCAACCGGGCCAAGGCAGACCACAGCAGGCTAGCATGTTTGTTCTCGCTAGCGGGTCATAACCCACCAGATAAAGGATTTCATCAGACCCTGTGAGGTCTGAAAGCTTGTGCACCACCACCAACTTGAGTTGGTCCAATAAAAGATATCTCCACAGCTCACTTTGGCAGTCTCACTCTCAGCCCATCCCTAGTGCTTGCGGAGCAGGCTTGTGTGGGGCCATCTCCACCTCCCACCTTTTTAGATAGTGGGGAGAACCCAGGCTCCAGCTGAGACTCCAGGAGGGGAGAAGGCTGCTCTCATTGTCTCTCTTGGCCCCAAACATCAAATTCAAATTCAAATTTATTGCGTGACCGCCAGGTCCTTGCAGACAAATACAAAGAAACAAGATATGGGTTCTACCCAATACAAAACAATAAAATCCACAACAACATATAAATTAACACAGCCAAAAGCAGAAGGCTGGCTATTTATCCCCCATCATCCTCAGGAGGAGCGGCATCACCAGGGATCAAGGGCAGACAATGGAGAAACCGGTCCCTATAGGCAAAAGCTTGGACTAAGGAGGCGGACACAGCCCTCAAACGGGGCCTATCGTTGTCTGAAAGGAAAATACAAAGAAGCTCCAAGTGGGTCCTACCGGGAAAACATTCGATATATGCGGCCAGCAACTGATCGCGGGGAACATCATAAAGATGGCAAACGAACATGATGTGGGCAACAGACTCTGTCTCAACAAAATCAAAAGGACACAATCTAATACTGAGAGGGGTTCCAGCATACCGCCCCTCCAACACACAGGAGGGAAGCACATTGAGCCGAGCCCCAAAGAGGAGAGTTAGATGCCTCCTTGCCAGCCAAGGGCATAATGTGCCTGTAACGGTCCAGCAAGACAAAGGAACCCACCTCCGCCCAGTCCTCCTGGCGAGCGATATCAGAGATCCTAGTGTCAATCTCCCTGCGTGCTTGACTGAGCTGAGTGGTTTTCAAATGATCAACCAACAGCCCCCAGGCCGCCATCTGGGTAGTCAGTCGCTTCATCCATGATGAAACAAAAGGGTCCTGGGGTATATATGCCAGAAGCCCTAGATGAACATCATCATGGTAAAGATGCAGCCATAAAAAGGCCGCTTGCTTCCAAATTAACTTACCCCAGGCTAGCTGTCCAAACTCTACTTTCAAAGCAGCCGAGGGAGCCCCATTAGGGACATGGAACAGCGATTTGAGGGCTTTGCTCTGAATAGAGTTAAGGACCAAGGGTACGCTCACAGCCCATAAAGCTCCACCATAAAAGAGTTGGGCACGTACTTTGGCCTCCATGGTTTTGAGGGCTACCCCCAAGCTACCCTGACCCTTATGTTTGAAAAGATGGGAAATAGCGGCCAACGGACCCTTAACTTTATTAATGGCCATCTCTCTATGAGGGGTCCAACTAAGTGATGAGTGGAAGAGAATCCCAAGATATTTATAGGAGGAGACCTGGGCTATTGGATGAGCCTGGATGTACCAGTGATAGATCTTTTCCCCCCACCCCACACATCTGAGCAACATCTGCCCCCTCAGCACTAGCCTTGAAACCCTGGAGCCTCCAATTCCTGTTGTGACTTGTCTGCCCAGTCCAGATGGGTCCTGAATTTATGCATGTGGATTCAGAGGGCTGTTAAAAAGTGTTTTGATGGATATTGCCCATAGAAAAATCTTCAAGTCTACATAAAAAGGAATTTTTAAAATTATTTTTATGCCTTTACGCCTGGCTTACATTGTACCGTGTATGAAGACTGAAAAGAACAGCTGACTTTCCCACAGAATACTAGGATTTCCACATGATGACCTTATTTTGAAGAACTGTCTATCTACAATCAATTTCCAATTTAAAAGTGTTTTCCTGTCACTTGTCAAACCCTGCCAATGACTCCATGACCATTATAAAAATCCTAAGATATATTAATAGAATTTAATGATACAGGGTCAAGTGCCAAAGGCTTAAGTAAAAAAGCCAAGTCACGTCATGTTTTCATCCAACGTTCTGATCACATTCATAATGTTTTAATCTAAATGAATTCTCTTAATCTATTTTTATCTTCCTTATTTTATCAACAGTGGTACAGTGGTGAAGGCACGCGATAAGTACCGGCACCCAGAATGCTTTGTGTGCTCTGACTGCAATATCAACTTGAAGCAAAAGGGATACTTCTTTGTGGAGGGACAGTTATACTGTGAAACTCACGCACGAACCCGCATGAGGCCGCCAGAGGGATATGAAGCAGTTACTGTCTATCCAAAGGCTTAAATATCTTATGCTGGCAGATGCACAAACGCATGAACACAAAAAGGCATTAAAAGCTTAGAGCAACAATGACTGACAGAATCCAAACTAGCGATTTTTAAGCATTTTCTTTTCCTTGGGGGAGGTGAAGTAAGAGAGGGTGAAATGGATGTTTCTATTAACCACCAAGAGCATATATACCATTAGCACTTTTAAAAAAGAAATATCACTGAGGCGTCCAATGCTGCTTCATGAAGTTTAAGTAAATAAGGTTTTACATGACATACTAAATTTGAAGTGTACCTTTTTTCAAACTTTATTTCAACATCAACGACATTTTGATACAAGCATTATAGCAAATAGGGTCCCAATGTAGAGATATACTGAGCACTCAAATTCCTGAAACTCAATCCCTCTAAGCAAAAGGCCATTACATAACTAAGAATTTTACATTTACACTTCTGAACTGCATTTATGCAGGTCTCCTTCATCTATAGTATTACTGGTTTATGCCATAAAAATAGCTTTAGCTTTCTTCATTTTTACATTTGCGATTCTATTTATCTGCATTTATTGGTTTAACAAATATTATAAGTACCAATAACAATTTTACAACTACAGTGAAACTGTTTTATGGTGAAGTATGTACAGAGTGCAAACTGCAGTTTGAGCTATTTTCTCTTTGCTTGAAGTGAAGTTGTTCTGGTAAGCAAATGCATACATAAACAGTGGTATTGTGAAAACAGAGGACTTCTAATACGCATTCACTGTACTCGAATACAAAAGCAAACAAATCAGAGTAGAAACTGTAGCAATAGCATTTGCTTTTTGCATGTTCATCATTAAATCAACATATAGCAAAAATGAGTAGATATATTCACCATAATTGCAGTACATTTGGCAAAGTAAGACTGCGTCAACATTAATCATTTCTGTAACTTAAAATGTAGCAAGGAAAGATCCTGCACTAAGCACTTGCTGAGTTCCAAAAAAATGTTCACATGTAGTTTTTTAATCAGCTGCTGAAATCTATTAAATTGTTGAATAGATATATTTAGGAGCATGTGTACTTTTATTCATGTGTGATACCATGACACAATTCCCAAACTGCTCATGCAGATTAGAATTTCATTTGCGCATAAAGGTATATGTTCACATAACCCTGACTTGTACATGTGAATCTGAAACACTTTGTGTCTTTCTTGGATACATGTAAAATTCCATGAACACTTGGGTACTAGGTTTGAAAAGCAAAGCCTTAAAGTTTATAGTCAGAATCATAGTAAATTGCTTGTGACTGTGCTTGCATACAAGATCAATTACATTATCATATCAAATGTAGCAAACTAGTGGGTGGGGGGAAATTCATCATGGAAGCCCTGAATATATTTCCTTTTCTAACATAAAATGAGCTTAGACTGTCACTGCACACCACTCATTCAAAATAAAACACTGTATATTAGGCAAATAAATAAGAAATATATTTCAGATTTAAAGAGACTTCTTATATAGTACAGGATATCTGCAACAATTTCCCAGATGTCATAGGAGATTTCAAAATTTAAGTGTATAAAATGTATGTTACAAACGCACGCATTTAATTTTAAAATATTTCCATTTACAAGAACACACAATAATAGGTCTTTCTAAATTAGGTCATGGTTAATTTTCACATGTCAACTGTGAGAATGTATCGGGCACAATGTATGTAGCATTTTTGTTCCAACATTGATTAAATTGTAAAGTACATATGAATTTACTTTTGATAATGGAAATATAAATAATATCTAGAAAAGCATTGATTTGTAATGTTCATTTCTTTTATGGAAAGAAAACTAAAGAAAATAATAAATCTGTCTAAAAAGCAAGATTTTGTATCATTGTCACAGAGGAACATAGGGTCACACACATGTGATACTGGCCTACATGTAGACTACAAGCCTAGTAAATATGTAAAGCAAAACATGCAACATGTATGTAATATTACAATTGAGAACTGTAAAACCCAAATCAGGACTGTGACACGTGACCAAGCTCCAGAAAAGGGAAAGACAGTTTGTGGATTTGCCCAGACAGAGACATTTAAAATGCTAATGCAGGCAGCCATTGCCTACGTTCAAGAGATAGAGAAAGCTGATAAAGAGAACAAAAGGAATTCTAGAAGCCTCGAGAAGATACGAGGGGTTTCCTCCTAGGGATATAAGGAGTTGTACCCCAGAGGGGACAGTGACTATCAGGAACTCACTCACCATCTTGCAGCCAGGAGGGCTGAGCCGAACCATGAACTGAGAGAGGGGGACTTTGTTTTCTAGCAACTCTAAGACTGAAGACCCAGTCACTTATATCAAGGACTGAGAAGAACTTATGGACCTTGGTAGGGTAAGATGCTTATTTAGGAACTCAACCAGTATAGGTTAGGAATGCGTTATATTTACCTTTGATTTCTAGTAACCACTCTGTATCAACAATCTTGCTTATGTAATCAATAAACTTACTTCTTATCTTTATGAAGAAGTGTCTGTGTCTAACATTGGAACACAAGTGAGCAACAAGAGTTCTCAAGCCTTTGCGAACCCAGAGATTAAAGAGTCTGTAAACGGGAAGGATCGGGCCCTTGGGTGACAAAGGGGTTGTCCCTGCGGCAGGCTTGAATCAGCCAGAGAGAAAAACTGATTCAAGTGGGCTGTACGCGAAGGAAACTGAGTCACTCAAACCAGGTAAAGTGCGGGTGCGGACCTACAACCCGTGACAGTGGCACCCAACAAGAAGGGTCAAGCTCAGTTTGTGGACCAATGTGTAGAAAATAGAGGAGCATAGCCAGATGACTGGAATCCTCTGAGGGGAGTAAATCCCATACCTGCAGAGACTGAAAGCCCCAGGAGTCGGGAACTCAGGTCTGAGAGAGTGGAATAAGCAGATCCTTGAACAGAGTGCGCTGGGTTTGTTGTTTTAGTTTTAATTTCGGGTCAGAGACAGTAACAAAATAGGGTTCCCAAAGCACTTTCACCACCTGAGAAGGTCAGAGCTGAGCAGGGAAGCCCAAAAGAGAGGTCTCGAAGCAGAAGGAAAAACTAAACAGCAACTGAAGCAGCTGATACGGGAGTTTAAAATGAGCACGAATGAAACTGATGGGAACGGAGCGGGGGCAGCAAATCCCCCTCCAAACCCCTCTCTATCTGACCAGCAACCAGGAGATGGAGGTGCGCTGCCAAACATGCCTCAAAACCCCCTTCTAACTGATCGGCAACCAGGGGAACAAGGCTCAAACCGTGAACTCGAGATAGCCAGACTGAGAATGGAACATGAGCTCTGACTGAAGAGAATAAAACAGGAGGAGGACAAAAAACAAAGACAAGCACAAGCACAAGAAAAAGAGAGAGAACGAAAACATCAACTCGCTCGCCTGAAAATACGGACAGATGCAGGAATCCAACCCACACTACCCTTTGGAAGCAGCCAAGAAAAAGACAGAAGACAGCTGATCAGAGACTGTTCAGCACTTCTGCCCCTATATAAAGAAGTGAATGCATTGATAAATTTTTCACAACTGCCCAGCACATATTTCAACGAGAAAAGATTCCAGATGATCAATCTGGTGATACCCAAGATCCCCGAGAAAGCAAGAGATGTGTACAACGCAAAACTGGAGGAAAATCAAGCACTGACTTTTGAGGAATTCAAAAAAGCAGTTCTTGAGGAGTACAGAATCACTCCAGAAACTTTTCGCCTGAGAATACGCAACTTTAAGAAGGGAGATGGTATGTCTTATGCAGATATGGGGAAAATGTTAAATCAGTATGGGGTGAAATGGTTAGATGCACAAGGGAAGGCTACGAAGGAGCAAGTAATGGACCTTGTAATCCTCGAGCAATTCCTAAATAATTGTACCCCTAATCTCAAATCACACTTGCTTAATCAGGGGATCACAAATGTCAAACAGGCTGGGAGAGAGCAGATGAATATATTGCAAATGCTATCTTAGCTTACGGGGAAAGGAAACCAAATAATGGGGGGAAATCCAAACAAGGATTTTACCATAAGCAGAATGGCTACACAAATCCACAATGTGAGCAAGGAAACTTGACCCAGAACAAACCAAATGAGAATGGGGGTGGGGGGAAGACAGGGATCACCCAGACTCCAAAGAACACACACCTCCCAATCCTCTAATAATGAGTCAAAGCAGTGCTTTAACTGTAACCAAACAGGGCATATGGTATGAGATTGCCACCCAAAAAGGGAGTTTCATTGCCCTAATAGGGAGTCTGATGAGATTATTGGGACTGTCAGTGCGAATTTTGTGTCTGTACTTCAACCTGTCCCCAAAGGTGTTGATGATTGCTATATTATTCCTAACCCACCCACAGGGGATCAGTTGTTAAGAAAACCTGCTAAGGTTAACGGGCTAAACTGTGTGGGGAGATTAGACAATGGGGCACACATGGTTATGATACGGGAGGACTTGATCCCAAAACATAAAATAAACACTCATAGAAAGGTTATGGTATCCCTGGCAATGGGAATCAAGGATATTTTGCCCACAGCAACTGTAGATTTAGAATGGGAGGGCTCAAAAGGATCCATCCAGGTCACTATACTCCCCAGAAAGGCACAAAATGAAATGTTGGTGGGGAATGCTATAAACAAATTGATGCTGGACGGGAGGGTGGAAAAAGTCCAATCCCAGGAACACAGGGAGCCGGAGAGCAACCCGGAAAGGGAGGGTGAGGGACAACAAGACTCAGAGAGCCCTAAACAAGTTGCACCTCTACCCCTGGAACATGGGGAGACAGAGAGAAACCCTAGTGGAGGGGAAAGGTTACAGGAAGGCTCTAGCAGCCTTACAGATCCTGCAACCTAACCTGCGAACTCCACTCAGGGGCAGGAAAACCCCAAAGAGGAGTCCCCAAACCAGCCAGAAGGCAGGGGAGGACAAGACTCAGGGACTTGCAGTTCACTCCCCGTCTCACATGGGGAACTGAAGCTAATGGGTCAACCTGATTCTGAAGCCCAGGACTTGGTACCCCACCTTACACAGGAAGGACCAAATCCTGCAGAATCAAACCGAGTAACCACAGCGGGGGGAGAGTTAGAGGCTGCAGACGCCCCTACCCAACCCAAGGGTTACAGGATGGCCTGGAGGTTTGTTGTCCTACCTTATGAGAAGGTGGGAAGCAGCTAACTGAACCCAACAAGTTACAGGCAAGCCAGGAGGTGGAGGATTCCACATTAAGAGAAGGCTGGAAGGTGCAGGAAACCTTTCCCGCGATGAAGGGGGGGGAACGATGGGTGTCTCCTCCCCAGGGATAGAAATGCTCCACCCTGTAGTCCTAAAAGGCCAGGAGCATCAGTCTGAGTGAACTGTACACCTCTGCCTTACCTAAGAAGGAACAGGGTAACGCTGCTGAAGTAGAGACTGGAGGGGAGGAAACAGTTAAGAGTGTCCAGGGTCAAGCCGCTGCACTTGGTAAACGGAATCCTCAAGAGTTTTGTGTGGGGAGGTCTGAGGAGACACTTGGGGGTTTTCACACCCATGTCACAAAGTCAGACTCCCAAGAAGGAGAAATACATGGTTATATGGACCATGGGGATCCTGGAGATACAAACAGAACTTGGGGGCAGGGCACAAGAGAGGCTGCTGCCAATAGCCCCTTCACAGGAACGGTTTTTGGCTGCATGATTAATTTGAATGCAAAGATATCCAAACACAGCATCACAGCCATGGGGGAAATGTAAATGCCAAATGACAATAGTCTACCCACTGGGAATTACAGCATTGCTCCTGATGAAAAGTGTTTTCAAATGCAGAGTTACACAGACAACAGAAGGGGGGTGCTCAGTAGTGTAAAAGGTACCACACTTACTCCACACTACCTCTTTTGTCTCCTAATAATACTTCTGATCTACAGTCTGGATAGCCCAGGTAAATCAGACAAAGAAGTTATGACATGGGGAACAGAAATACAGTCAATAAAAAACAGGCTGCCAGATAATCTGGAAACATGGCCAAAGTTTGTAACTGTGGAACAAAGGTTGCTAACATGGCGTTCCCACCCATTTGTCACAATCTTATGCAAACACATACTGATGTTCCTTGAAGGGTATATGCCACAGGAACCCCAAATGCAACATGGGGCGGAGGGACATAGACACCTCAGGGTATACCCCTACAAGAGATTAAACCCAGAAACACTGAATCCTGGGGCTCACTCCACTACGACATGGTGGAAAACACTTGGAACATGATAGCCCCACAGGGCTGACAGAGGGTTTGGAAAACCAAAGGTCTAACTTTAATAGGATTCAAACACATGGAAAGGAGGTAGGAGGCATATCCCTATACACACCAGTAGCACACACCAGACTAAGCATGTTACGGGACTCTGTCGTGCCCACTGCACATGCAATCTTACAGGGGGGCTGTCATGGAGGAACATAGGGTCACACACATGTGATACTGGCCTACATGTAGGCTACAAGCCTAGTAAATATGTAAAGCAAAACATGCAACATGTAATGTTACAATTGAGAACTGTAAAACCCAAATCAGGACTGTGACACGTGACCAAGCTCCAGTAAAGGGAAAGACAGTTTGTGGATTTGCCCAGACAGAGGCATTTAAAATGCTAATGCAGGCAGCCATTGCCTATGTGCAAAAGACAGAGAAAGCTGATAAAGAGAACAAAAGGAATTCTAGAAGCCTCGAGAAGATATGAGGAGTTTCCTCCTAGGGATATAAGGAGTTGTACCCCAGAGGGGACAGTGACTATCAGGAACTCACTCACCATCTTGCAGCCAGGAGGGCTGAGCTGAACCATGAACTGAGAGAGGGGGACTTTGTTTTCTAGCAACTCTAAGACTGAAGACCCAGTTGCTTACATCAAAGACTGAGAAGAACTTATGGACCTTGGTAGGGTAAGATGCTTATTTAGGAACTCAACCAGTATAGGTTAGGAATGCATTATATTTACCTTTGATTTCTAGTAACCACTCTGTATCAACAATCTTGCTTATGTAATCAATAAACTTACTTCTTATCTTTATGAAGAAGTGTCTGTGTCTAACATTGGAACACAAGTGAGCTACAAGAGTTCTCAAGCTCTTGCGAACCCAGAGATTAAAGAGTCTGTAAATGGGAAGGATCGGGCCCTTGGGTGACAAAGGGGTTGTCCCTGCGGCAGGCTTGAATCGGCCAGAGAGAAAAACTGATTCAAGTGGGCTGTACGCGAGGGAAACTGAGTCACTCAAACCCGGTAAAGTGGGGGTGCGGACCTCCAACCCATGACAATCATGTCTTCTTGGTATGATATGAGAGAAAGATTATGCGTCTAGCAACTTTTTGACATTTATATATACTCCTGAGCTCCCAGATAGCAACAAGAGCATGCAAAGAACATCAGAACAGAGGTGACATGACTCCACTTTGGGACCCAACACAGAGTTTGGAAACCGCTGGTTTAAAAAAAAAAAAAAAAAGTCACTGGCTGTTATCCTATTTGTTTAATATTTTTGCTTAAGAAGTTTTGTATGTGCTAGTGGAAACAAAGTATGTCTAGGTTTCTATGTAGAATCCCTCAGACTACTGTAATCTGGAGCAACATTAGCACTCAAACTAAAATTTCAATTTAGTATTGAGGCCCAAAAGTGAGAGAGGTGAGAGAGAGGACACTTCAAGGTGGTAAGGCTTGGGAGGGGGACGGTCCATGGCTGATGAGAGTCACAGCTGTGGAGCAACCACTCAGATGGAATGCATGGGGATTGCTCTAACGGGCGGCTCCCAGCATAGCTACTGCAGCAACCACCTTGCACTCCCTCTGCCATGGACCATGGGGGAAAAGGGAAGCATTGCCGGACTGGCCTTTGAAATGGACATGTCCTGGGGGTGTAATACCCACTTCCCCCATATTGTGGTGGGAAGCAGGATAGAGGAAAATCTACCTTCCACACAATTGGTATTTTTCTCCCCGTTTCCCCCCCATGTGTACCCTTCACTTTATCTTTATCGTTCAGAGACTATCTGGAAGCAATGTAAGGCCTACTTATTTATTTGGCCAGGTTTTAGCAGGCAGGGATAGGGTTTGGAACAGGGGGCATGGTTTTAATTGGAATTTGACAGACTAATAATTTTACTGTTTTTTATATTCTTTTGTACACTTTATGTTGTGAGCCTTTGGGGAAAGGCAGGATAGAAATCCAAATAAATAATCTTCTTCTGCCCTCCCTTTTGTCAGCATGCATGCGGGTAGAAGTCAGTAAGGAATGGAGAGTCTGGAAGATCCTTTGGTCTTCAAAGCACCTACCAGCATAGCTATGATAACATAGGATACATTCCCTGAAGACAAAAGGGGGCCAAGGTAGCAAGCTGAGTGTCGATCTGCCTTTTGTTCTGCTTCTTGTAAAGCGTAACAAGGCATCTCACTTGAATTTCATGCCAAAACCACAACATAACCAGGGACCCAAGTTACATAACCCAAACTGTACTGCACATACATTTTGAGTCTATTTTCTAGTTCAACTCTTGTTTTCTACTCATGATGGGACCAATCCTCTTACATTCAGGTCCAATTTACTCAATGTGAAGGGATCTTAATGTGGATGTAAATTATATTTGCACTCCCCATAAGGCCTCTGTATACTTTCAGAACGAAGTGCTAAGGGGCCTCAATAAAAATCAGAATTGAGTCGAACGTATTTTTGATTCTAAAGCTCTGCTTTTCCTTTTCTTGATATTTCACTAATCTTTTTAGAAGAAAATATAGATAGGCAACAAGAACTCCCTTTTATTAGGATTTAATTAGTCTCCCAATACCCTTGAAATCTCTGTAAAACAAAACCACACAGGAGGCTACTAAACTATATATATTCTCCCAACTTCAGCTCGGTCTCCTTTATTTTCTTCCTCAATTACTGCTACTAATACAGAACAGGCAATATCCGTGGAAAAAGCACACATCAAGATAAGTTATACTTCTACAGGCTGAATACCTAATAAATAGTTGTTTCTTCAGAAAAGGGAGGGTACAGAGTATCCCTTTTAGGGAGGATAAAATAGGTACCCTTTCTTCAAAATATTTTGGTGGAAAGGGGACATCAACATGTCTGAGTAAGCTAAAGTTTGTGCTAGTACTTAATACCTGAAGAGTGTCATATATCTCATTAACCCTAACCCTACCATTTATAGTCCCCTAAAAGCTATATAGTTTGAAGAGACTGGGGAAAATAAGAGTTTCCCCCCCTCTATTTTGTACAGCTTTGTTTATATTTGATAACACCTTGTGTGAAAATAAATGAGACAACAGCCCACATTAGCACCCATCAGGTGGATGTTCGCCAGATGCAAGCCCACACATCGCACATAACCCCCACTTGCTCCCCATTCACGATATCATCCAGGGTCGACCATGTGGGACAGTGCATACTAATGCCTACCCACATGGCTGGATCTCATGAATTAGGTTGCTTACAGCCTTGCCCGCATTCAGGTCTGCCAGCACCATAGAGTTGCTCCTAGCATGCTCTGCCAGCTGAGAGGCAGCTGCTAGAAGAAAGAGAGTGACTGCACTCAGATGACAGGCTGCGGGAGGAAAGAGCGAGGCAGCAGGTGCAGTAAGGACCTTCCCCACAAGACCTGCACCTGCACTCCTTTCTCCATTTGGGAAAGGAACCGAGGGGAGCGAGGCTCCTCTGGAGGATCCATGTGACTCCTGAGTGTGCTCCCCTCAGTTCCTTTCCTAAATGGAGAGAGAAGTGTGGGTGCAGAACCTCTGGAGAAGGTCCTTCCTCCACCACTATCACCACCACCCTACTTGCTCCTCTCGCAACCATCTGTCAGCTGGGAGAGCGCAAGTCGCTCTCTCCTCTTGCAGCCACCTTTCACAGTTGGGAAAGCATGTAGGCACTGCTTCTGATGGAAGCCTTCTCTGGCTGTGACCTCCCCTTTCCATCAGAGCCAGGACTGGGGAGAAGGAAAGTGACAAATGGTGCCACTGGTGGAAGCTACCACCAGCACATGAAATACAGGTAGAGGGCTGTCCATTTATTAGCTCTACAAGCTAAAATATGTGTGTGAGAGCTGCATGGACCGAGCATGGATTCCAGTGGGCTAGTATCTCATTTATAAACATCCCTTGACAATTCTTTTGAGTGCTTTTACTTACAGAATCATAGGAGTGCAAGAATTACTTAAAATTTGGTAAGATGTAGTTGTAAAACCACCAAATATGTCAGGGAGGATTCAGACACAGTTGCAGTACTTGACACTTTGGGTGCCTTTAGACACAACAGAAACGGGTGTCTGGATGTGTGCTGACACCATTGTTTAGCCACGCATATGACGCCATGTTTGCTGAGTTGCAGTACTTACACAATTACATTTACCCATGCTTAAACACTGGATGTCAGCACCGACACGCAGCCCACCACAGTTTCCCCAGATGATATCCCATCATACGATGCTCTCTCCCATCAGTAAATGCATGATATCCCATGATGCACTGCTCCTTCCCCTTGCTATACAGTGCTGTCACTTTTAAATCCCAAGGTTCTTCGAGATAGCGCCGTACTAGTGCTGAAACAAGAATGAAATTAATTCTCGCAAGAATTTCACAGCCCTGGCAAGATCTCGTGAGAAACTCAAGATTCTCACAAGAAACTTGAGAATCTGAAAATGCCCCCCAAATGATCTGCGTATGCGTAAAATGGCAGCGCATTCACAGAACGGTCGTGGTGGCTATTTTTACACATGCGCAGACCATTTTTTTGTTATTTTAAGGTTTTTGAGAATCTTGAGATGAGAAAATCTTGTCGAGAAGCCTATCCTCAATGAGATTTTCAAAAAGAGAGAAATGTCATTTCAGCCCTAATCCATACATTCTCAAAAAGGGGATTTCCTGGACCCATGTGAAAAAACACATAGAAAAAAACATCGGCAGGGGCCAGGGTGATTATGGGGATTGTGGAACTCTAAATGAGCGAACACAGGGACAGAGTCATGCAGAATGAGGCCGTGTCTGAGGGGCCCAGCTGTCCCCGTTGGGACTGTGGGATGCAGGATGAAAGGAGGCTGAGTTCGGACACTGCTTCCCAGCTTCTCCTGACTGGAAAACTGAAGCAAACACAGCTGAGGCTGCTACAGAGTTGTGACGGAGGGATGGGCAGGATCAGAAACCTTGCTCCTCTCTCCCTCTCTCAGTCAGGGGTGGGGGATGAGGAAGCCCCCTGCTTAGGAGCAAAGGAATTTCCTGGATCTACATGAAAAGACACAGAAAAAGCACATTAACAGGGGCCAGGGTAAAATTATGGGGAGTGCGCACACAGCACAGGGACAGAGTCCCTCCTGCCCCCCAAGTGGACTATGGTCTCATTTATTAACACCCAAATTGACAAAGGCCAGCAAATCTACAGCAAAGCTCCAGAGTGAAGTTGGCAAGCCAGCAGCCTGGACTTAAATCCAGCCCATTGACCCGACACTGATTTTGTATCATACTTTCAGCTGCTCTAAGTTCTGCTGAGGAGTTCCTCAGAAAACTCCTACAAACCCATGTTCACTCTGTGGCTAGCGCCCGAGTTTGCAGCAACAAGCATAACACTTGCCTTCATGTTAGGCAGCTGGAACGTTGGCAAGTATTACGTGAAGAAATATCCCCCATAAAGATATTTTTACTAATCCTCAGAGCACTCTGAGAATAATAGCCTCATTCTCTGGGCTTGTAACAGCAGCACTTTGCCCAGCTGTAGGATAAATTGGTCACAATCATGAACTTTGTTTTTTTTACTGTTATTTTATATGGCTCAGCAGAAGGGGAAAACACAGAAAGGGGCCTAGAGCTTTGGCAGCTGCACCTCTTCTCACGCTTTCTCCTCCTGTGAAACATTCCACATACAGCAGCTTGTGTCTCAGTTTGAGAAACTTTGATGTAAGAAACAATGGTAAGGAGACTATGTAGTTAAAATTATAAGGCTAGTCTTTCCTTGTGCAAGAACACGATGCAGATAGGCTCAGAATCCTGATACAGTTTTTGGCAGATAAGTAGACAAGGAAACAGTTTTTCAAACAGCTAGTTTTAAAATGACTTTAGGGTGATGCTCTCCATTCTGCCACACCCTTCAAGTTTTAGCTGGAGCTCACATACACTAATCGAGGTAATTATCTTTAAACCCCCAGGGAGATCCGTTTCAGACTCTTTGCCGTTAGTAAGGCTGCACTGGTGTAAATTAAAGGCAGGATTTGTCCCAAACTGCTATACATACAGTCAGCTAGTAATTTTACTTTAAGAAAAAAACCCAAAGCATTTCTGTTCACCCTTCTGTTCGCCCAGGCCTTTGGGAGGGAGGGGGAGTAGGGTGGGTTTTAATTCACCCACCTACTTTTGGTTTTTAGTGTTTTGCCTTGCCCTGTATATTAACTATTTATAATATTTATGGTTGTTTTAAATAGTTTTTACATTGTTTTAAAGATTGTTGGAAGCCGCCCCGAGCTGCGTGCAGGAGGGGCGGGGTAGAAATTTTATAAATTAATTAATTAATTAATCTACAAGAGTAGAAAATAATTCATGTTGGATTTTGCATCAATGGTAACTAAAATGCCCCATCTTGCTGTCAGTTTACACAGATTTTATATAAACTTACTTAAAACACCCCTTTAAAAATACAAAATTTCCTTTCTTCCCCTTCTGTTGAGCCATATGAAATAGCAAGAAGAAAAACAAATTGCATCACTGTGACCAATTTATCCTACAGCCGGGTACTTAAAGCAATGCTAGTACAAAGTCTGAGCTGTGGTCAGAGATTTCCCTAGTGGCTGAACATATTTCTGTTTAGCGCAGCAGCTACAAAACAAAATTCATGTTCCAGAAATGGCAAAAAAAAAAAAAAAAAAACCAGCGCCAGCACCATTTTGGAAATCTTCCCAGCTCAGCTGCTCCAATGACAGCAGCATCGGATTTTAAACTTAACCCTTTAGGCAATTTTTTTCTAATTAATTTGTTTGTATCAAAGAGGTCATCAGTTGTTGTAAAAGGAAGACTGTCAGACTGCCTAGCGATGGCATTCTTCCAATCTTTTTACTCACCTGTAAGAAACAGTGGACTCAGCCACTGCAGTAGATTGCGGGGGGGAGGGGGAAAGTATTTTTAATACTTCCAGTGCTTGGATCTCAATCATGGACCCAAAATAAAGTATAATTTATTTATTTATATTTAGCCGACGCCACCCTTCCCACAAGGGCTCACAATCAAACAAAAATAATACAATTTAAACAATAAAACCTCCCACCATCCCCACAAATGTTTTTTCATATAAAGATGTTTTACATCGCTTCCCGAAGATGCTTTAGGCTCGGGCTCAAGCAAGCTTCCCAGGGGAGTGCCACAAAACCGGGGGCAACAACCGAGAACGCCCTCTTGTGCAACCCCATCCTATGGACCAGGGTAACAGATGGAACCTGCAAGACGGCGCTCCCGGACGACCGTAGGGGCCATAGCGGAACATGGCAGGACAGGCAATCCAGTCACTGTTTATAGGAATTAAGTTTGTTCTGTGTAATCCTGCTGGATTAACTCCAGCCTCTAGATTCTTCAGTTGTTTGTCATCAGGTGTAAAGAGAGTTTACTAACTATGAACTTCTGCATAAACCCTAGAACTATTAGGAGTGGCTGATAAAACTTAAATAACATTGCTATTTTCTTGTAAACCAAGAATCATGATCCTAAACTGACCTGGAAATACCATCCCTTCCCAGAGAGCTTTTTTTAGTTTTTGTGATAACACAACTGCAGACTATCTTTCACTAATGTATTTAAATTTCCATGCTGCCATTCCCATTAAGGCTCAGGGTGGCTTACAAACAATAAAAACATCTAGAAAAATCCCCTTAGCGCCCCCGCCCCAAATGATCAATTCCTTACTCAGATGGTTTCAATTTACTTGTTTGTTTATCTTCATTTGCTAAAATATTATACAATATCAGAAGCATGTGCAAAAGCTTCATTAATAAAAGACACGGCAACAAATTGAGCAATGCATACGATCTGAAAATCACTCCAAGCCATCAAAAAATCCAAGCCCTCTTCACACCACCTGCTGTATACCAAACATGTCTTCCCAGCATCAGAAATAGTCTAAAAATTACGCTATACAATTAAAATGGAAAATCATCCTCAAGTTGATTTTGATCTGCTGTCTTTTCCACTAACAGTCTGATTGTCAAAGCACTCTGTTGACACAACAAGCTCATTCATCTCAACAGGGATTGTGCTAGTAGTGGAGAATTGTCACGGGGTTGTGCAGCAGTTTATAGCAGCCCAGCACAAATGGCGTTCCCTGCAGGCCCAGAATGGACCTCTTATGGCTTTTGTTCCCAGTTCACCTACTGCTGTACCAGTTGTATTCCTGTCCTTATGGTCTTCCAGGGAAGCCAATATTCCTGCTGTTTCTTCTTCTGGTATTTCCCCAGTCATTGCTGCTCATTGAGAATTAGCTCATAAGAAACCAAGTGTCTGTCCCCACCACCACCACCTGTCTCTGCCCATGGCTCCTCAGACTGTCAGCTGATCTCCCTGGGAAATGTTCCTTCACACAGTCTGCCCCCCACATATCACCTCCCCAGGCCCGCTCCAGAGTCTCTCCTTCAATGCCTTGCACAGGAGTCCTTGGCCTGTTGTTGCCTAGATGTCCACCTCCCCAATCCGGCTCTGGCATCTCTGTTGCCATACCTTCCCTCCAGAACGTCTCTTCCCCACAGCCCATTTTCTACACCCGGTGGTCACAGTCTTTGCAAGGTCTCTTCCTGGGTCCCTTATCCTACCTTGGCATCACCCTCCTGCATCTACCTAAAGTACCAGTATTGTCTGCCTCTGACAGACTTCTGATGGCTCTCTCTGCCTGGGTTCCCCAATCTGAGCTAGGTTCCTCCACTCAAGCTCTCTCCTACAGCAAGCTTACCTGATCCCTGCAGGATATGATGTTGCCACTGCAAAAAAGGGGCCCTCAAGACTCCTGGCTTCCTCCAGCCTACCTGGGTGACTAGCTGACCCAGGAAGAGAAACCTGCAGCTTCCTCCACTCTGATGCCTTTCTGGTGGTCTTCTCCATACTAGGGCTTCCCAACCCCATGTGGATCACTTACCAGTTCACTGGGCTAATTAATCCCTTTCTGGCCTCAGTTATGGTACCAGCTTCTCAGATGAAAAAATCCCCTTACCCCACCCCTTCCTTTCCCATGTGCAGGTGAGGGAAGAATCCTGGTACCAAGTTTGGGCCTTGCAACGCTGGAAAAGCAGTACACAGGTCCAGAAATTGGGGCAAATTAGTACAATTGGAGGGCCAACATACAGAAAATGAGTTAAACTTATGAAGTGAGGTTGGGGTACAGTAAGCTCCCTCCCTCATTTGTTGTGGAATTTAAAAGGTAGGCACAGGAGACTGCAGGAAGAGAAAGGTGGGTGTTGTCTTGGCTATTTAATACCACCTGAGAGAAATGTCATCTCTTTGCCTCTACCAGCAGAGTTCCTATGCCAATGATTCCCAAAGGTTTTGCCTTCTGACTGCATTTTGAGGCTTCAGTTTAATTCCATAAGCCTCAAACATCAACAATGTATGCAAAGTATATCCTGTATCAAGGAAGATGTATTAATTATCCCATTCACCTCCTGAGTGATGTTTTGTTCCTGAGCCCTTGGACTCCTGACTCTTCCCACTCCACGTTGGTCTTCCCCCTACAACACAGTGCTGAGAAAGGCATAGAACCATCCATACATTCCCTTGTGAGCTTCCTACCTGCATTGCAGTGGGCTTTGGGAAAGCTTTGGAAATCTGATCCCAGGCTGCAGTCATGGAGGCTCAGCCTCTGTGATACAATTTCTAACACTTCTTTTAAACATTTCTCTAAAGATCATTGCTTGGTTTTTTACCTTGACTTCACTGTCCGTCCTTTTAGGTATCAAACTGCTGAAGTTTGGGGGTCCTCTGGGGTTTATTAAGACAGAAAAATCCCTTGCCTCCTCAGAGCCTTCTTGATGGTCTCCCAGCCTGGCAGCCATTTTGGAAGAGAGGGAAAGTCTCTGGAGCTGCCTTGTGTGTGCTGCACACAACTTTTCTGGGGTTTGGTGGGCGAATGTCAAAGAGAGGACTCCAAGGCACCGCAATGGGAGGGGGTGCTTTCTGTATGTGACTAAGGTTGCCACTTATCTCAGTGTAACCCTGAAGCTCCCATAAACCAAAAGGATTTTCAGGATCAAACCACAAGAAGTGACAACCCGATCAGTGACAGGAGCGCCATAAAATAAAGTGCTACACAGCAGGCTATGCTAGGGTTGCCACTTCTCCCAGTCTGGACCCACAAACTTACATTTTGGGCCTATGGGAGTTTTAGGGTCAAACCAGGAGAGATAACAACCCTCGGTGGCGCCCCTCTCAGACTACAGTGCAGTTTCCTGCCATTACACCACCCCATAAACAAGCATTTGCTCTGCACCCCAACATACTTTTGGTGCCACAAAACCACCTCCAGTCACCAGCTGGGCAGAGGTATCCAAAGACAGTTGGTGATGTGGGGGGGGGGGGGGGTTAGGTTCTAGCTCCTGGGCTCAGAGGGCTCTGTGAGTACCATGCCCCAGTAACAATCTTACTCCGCCCCCACCTCCTTGCTGTAGAGGCTCGTTACCTGGCAACAGAAGCCAGCCGCGGAAGGTGAGGCAGTTTGGATGGTCAAGGCAGTTTGAGGGCAAGTAGAGGCCAGTACAGGATACAATGGGACCAGGCAGTGGTGGGTACAGTGAGCCACAGCATGGGTGGGGATCTGTTGGGGTGTGTGAAATTGCAGATAATGAGGTTGTTGGTGTTGCAGTGAAGAAGTATGGGTTTAGCACCAGCTGTCGCAGCCCTGAACAGAAAATGGCTCCACTTCTGGTTTCTGCCTCCAGGATACTGGCCAACTGCGAGGAGGCAAAAGCAGGTGACACTTCTCTCACCCAAAAACAGCCCTCATTAAGTAGTCCCCCCAATACTCCCCCACCTAGTCCCAGTTGATAGGGTTGCTCCCACCTTTTGCTCCCATATGCCCAAATGGAAGTGTCAGGTAAAAAAATGACCAAAGGTGGCAACCCTACCCAGTGAAGGAGAAAAGACCCTGGGTAGTATTGTGATTGGCCATGATGTCATCACTTCTCAGATATGGTGAAAAAATGAGATATCATGACCTCACACCTCCAGACCTTGACATAATGTGATGTCAGAGTAATCTCACTCTGATAGATAGAAAGTAATGCCATTGAATCTACACACACCACAACAGGAGAATGTCATCACCACAGTTCCTACCTGGTCATCACATTTCCCTGATGAAACAAATACAGTCTTCAATCCTTAAACTTCTGCAATTCACTCCAGCAGGCCTGTAGGTAGGCCATTGTCACCAAAGGACCACAGGGGCAGGCTGCATGACAAGGGGGGGCAATTTCTTCAGACTAAGGAACTGGGAGGAAAAACTTGGAACATATCTTATCAGGGGAGAGGTGGGGCAAATATTTTTACAAAAAAAGTATGAACTATTAAATTATTTTATTTATTATTAATGGGTATGCAGCATGGGACAAATAGAGAATGGCCCCAACCCCTGAAATTATAGATAAATTGCAGTTATACCCCCTCTATCAGAACCAGAGATTACCGTGTTATCAGGGCCATGAACTGTATAGTCCCTGGCTACATTTGAGACCTGCTCGTGGAATATTGCCCTGATGTCTGTCTGTACTCAAATTCTACCCATTGTTTGGGGATTCCCACCATTGCACCTTAAGTTGGTGGGCAAGCAGGCCTTTGCTAAGGCAGGCCTCTCAGTGTGGAACTTGCTTCCTCCAGAAGTTCATCTCAGTTTCTCACTCCTCACCTTAAAAAGGTCTTCAGGAGCTTTTTAATTCTTCAGGTGCCTTTAGAGGATCCCCATGATGTATTTTTTTCCTTTCCCTCTTCTTTCACCTTTTAAACTGTTTTAAAATTGATTTCACTTGGCCCCATGATAGGTCCCCTTCCATATCCCTCTCAGTGGCAGGGGATATGGCTGCATCAGGGAGCATTGTTCCCAGTACAACTGCACCACCTGTTCCTATTATAGTTACACCCTTGTTCCAGACAACTTTCCCAAAGGAAGTGCAGTTGATGTATAGATGTCCAAAGCAGGTGTAATTTGGGAAGAGAGTACCACCCTTTTGCTGATTTTGAAGACGTGGTATCCAAAAGCTGGCAATTTTTTTCCTTGTGAAAATATAGGCAAACTATCATTAAAGCAGCTTTGTTATTTGTACTAGGGGCTAAACTGCCCCTCTTCCCTCACCCGTTCCAAAGCAGGGAAAAGCTGCCCAGGATCTGCATCAAGCTACCACCAGTGCAGTACCACCATTTCTGTTCTCTCTCCATTACTTATTGATCCTGGCTACAGCGACAGAACAAGAGGGTTGGGTTCAGTGATCCTTAGCCCTGAACTCTAGGGGGGCCCTTTGCAAACAGCCTAAGCACCACTAAGAAATTTCAAATTTACTAGTGCTGTTCAGGCCACATACGAAGGGCCCTGCCAAGAAGGAAGTTTTCAGAGTGAGTAGGGGTAAAGTGCTGTCCTTGCTGCTGACTCTTAAAACTCCTTTCCTGATAGGACTACTGCCACTCCAGAAGGCCTCACTGAGAACTGGGATGGCTCTACAACCTTTGTGGGGGGAAACTGAGGCTGGCCAGGAGTCCTGGGCGGGCTGGCACTTAGGAAGATCTCACCCCCTTGTTCTTAGGGAGGCCCATAATTGAAGCATGAGCCCAGGCCCATGATTGTCTTGCTATACCACGCACTCACTGACTACATACTTTGGATTCATATCTATACGCTGTAGACACTGTAGCTGTGGAATTCATTGCTTTTATTTTTCAGATTTTACACCAGGATTTTCAGATTTTACACCAGGAACAGAAGATCAAGCCGAGTCAAAATCAGCATTAAAAGTAAGCTAAACTAATTTTGATTATTAGCATAAGAGCTTTGTGAGCTTTGATCTTTTCTTGCATAATTACCTAGACTGATCAGCTCTAAGGAAGCTCATATTTGTCTATCAAGATTTTAACATAGTGCATGTATTTCAGCACATATACTGCACATGGGCTAGTGCAGTGGTTCTTAACCAGTGGGTCCCAGGAGGGTCTCAGCGGGCTTTCGGGAGGGCCCTTAGCCTGGGACCCAGGAGTCCTGGGGCAGCTGCATCATGTGTATGTACCCTTCTGCATTCCCTCTTACCGCTTGTTCTGGTCACCTGTGCTTCTGGGGACAGGGATGGAATAGGAAGAAGAGAGGCAGGGCTTCTCACAGATTTCTTGTCACTCTGGCTTCTGCCTGCTGCTGCTTCCAGTCACCTCAGACCAGCTCCCCACTGCCCCTGCTGCTAGGACTGAGCATTCCCAACCCCCTTTCCCCTGTTGTTGCTGCTGCTAGGATCGCCTCTCCTTTTTGCTGCTGCCTAGCCCCTCCAGGTCCTGATTTTTTTTTAAGATGGGTTGTGGAGTTTTAAAAAATGTTTTGGTTTATCTCACCCACAAATGTCTACGTTTTCCACTTTTATTACAAATTTTAGATCCTACAAGAACAGCTGGAATCCTTTCAAGTTCTTCGGCAGCAGACTTTGCAGAACGTGAGCATGGTAAGAGCAGACCTTAAGGGTGCCTCCACACAAGCTGTGGGTGGATGGCTCGATCCCCACACACCCTATGGCGGGCAATCGCTGGCACCACACTTTGGGACCAGCATGGGGATCAGGACAGCTAGCCCTACGCAGGTGCCTGGCCCTGCTCCACCCCCTCCTCTGGCCCACCCACTATCCTGCCCCCGGCCATGGCATGGCCGCGCAGGACTTGAGCTAGCACCCGCCACTCAAAGCCCTGCAGTGAGCCTCACCATGCGGCAGGGCAGATTGGAACCAGGCATGCGAGCGGCGGTACGCTACCGCTAAGCCTTGGGCAGCCTTACTGGCCTTTTTCTGAGGATGCAGCACGTAGAAGGCAGCTGGCCGTCTCGCCACATGACAGGGTGAACATCTGATGATTGCCAGGCACACGATGTACTGTATTGTGTGGTTAGGCTGCCTGGAGTGGGGTACAGCTGCCCAAGGCACGGTAAGCAAATCATATGGCTGCACCCTATGTATTCATAAAATAAGGGAGAAACTTTAGATGCTTTTTTTTTAGTATCCAAACATGTTACGGCAAGGCAAGCACAATTTAGGATACCCAAAAAAACTTTCATAGAAGCTAAACTGGGAGAGCTAAACTTTGATAAAAGCAAACAAGTTGAAACTAATGTCTGGGTCACAAATTGCTTGTAACTGTGTCTTGCTGGGCTACATTGCTGCAGGGGGAGGCCCAGCCCATCCTTTACCTTTTAATGCTGCAGTATCTCCTGTACTTCACCATGTGCCCCTTATTACCCATATACACAGCTTATACTGTAGTGCCAGCTTAACAGAACCTGGCATCAACCTTCCTCCTTGGGTACCTCTCACTGGTTCTAGTCAGACCCTGTTTCCAGCTGGTCTATGAACCCCTCCCACTAGGTAACCAGCCCCCGGTATAAACTATTACTACTACAGCCTTTCTCCAGGGAAGCTTCTACCCCTTCCGGTTGCTTCTTTTCCCCTTATTAACCCAGTTAAGGTTTAAGAACTTATTAATCTCTCCCATGGGCTACATGGTGATAGTGGCCAGGGTGCTGGTGTGCTTTGGGCATGACCCTGCAAGGATTCACTTAAAGCCCTCTAAAGAGACAGGTCAGTTTTGAGGATAAATAGTTAGGGATGAGGATTTGAGATAGTCCTTTAAAAACACACGGTAATATCCCTATGTAATTCATGTGTAGCAGAAATTTCTGTATAACAATCTCCAACAACCAAAACAATTTAAAAGCTGAAATCATTTTTCCATTGTCATAGGGTAACAAATGAAACAATAGCCCCCTGGAACCCGGGTTCAATCCGTGCAGCCCCAGCTCACATCTTTAGCATGCAGAGCCTTATAAATGGACAGCCACCAGCATGTTTTTCTTGTGCGTTCAGGCAGCTCCCACTCACTCCCCACTCGCAGGTTTATGTAACAAACCTAATACGTGGGCAGGCGTCCTTCCACGCCATGGTCCACCTATCACCACCTCCTTCCCAGTATCCTGTCCCCTATGACGACTCACAGCCATGACAAACCAATGGAAGAAGAAGCCAGCCCCAGCTGTTTCTTTCTTCCAGGCTAGGACTCTGGGAGGCAGTCCGACGCATGCTATCCCCACCCACCCATGGAGGCTTATTCCTGGGTTTATACCTGCCAGCACTTGGGTTTATACCTGCCAGCTGGGAATAACCATTCCAATGCACAGAATTCTGAGTTTATTGAGCAAATCACATACTTTATTGAGTGCCTAAAATTGAAAGTAAAAATTGAAAGTGAAAGCAATCAGTCTTTGCATGTTGTCAGCCAGGTTTCTCACATCCACAGCTCACAGTGATGTAAGGGCAGGTAGCAGCACACAGTTTTATTGGGGTCTCCCCCACGACTGTGTTGGAAATCCCTCTCATTTCACATAAAAGCCCCAGTCAAATATGACCCTCTTGTACCCCTCTCTAGTGTCAGGTACTGGCAGAGATGGGCGGGAGGATGGTGAGGTGGGGGCTCCACAGTGAGATGGCCCCGAGGGTACCCCTTGTCTTGCCCCCTAAGGAAGGGGGCTTCCGCCGTGAACCCCGCTAAGAAGCAGGGAGGGAGCAACAAGGAGAACCATAACGCGGGGCGTCCAGCCGTGGCAGAGATGGCCACTCACCCGTGCACAGAGAGCACAAACTCAGGTGCAGCCCTGGCCGAGCCCTCTGTGCACATGCGCCTGGGCTCGGAGGGATGCGGGGACACCGCTTCAGACCCAGCCTCACCCAGGTGCTCAGAGCACATGCGCCAGCATCAAGAAAACACTTAAAAGGTTGCTTCCAGCTCAACTGCTTGCCGGTGATCAGATTGAATGCTGAAAGACTGGCCCCTTTATTCTCATTATCGTATGTATCATGAGCTTATAGTGTGGGTGTTGTGTGTGTGCAGGGGAACAAGTGTGTATGAGAGTCATTGAGGGTTAGGGTGCAGTGTGGGGTATTGAGTCATGTGGTTGTGCCTGGTGTGGTTGTGACTGAGTTTTCCATATTATTATTACTCATTTTCTATTTCTGTTGTGTGCCCTGATCCCCATCCCCTCTCCCACCTACCCTCTGAGACCCTTTTCCCCTTTTTTTGCACTTGTGGCATGTACCACCACCCACCCACCTCCAGTCCTACTTCCTGTGGTGCACAGGGTGAGAGTGTTGGGAATACTTATTACATCACTGCCTCCTGATGATGATCTTTGGTTAGGAGACTTCGGGTGAAAACAAACATGACGCTAACCACCCTTGGTGGTCATTTATGCATGTTTCAGGGCTGCATAGGGCACCAATACAGCCCTGCAACATGCATAAATAACCACTAAGGATGGTTAAGAGGTGGTTAGCGTCATGTCTGTTTTCACCCTTCCTCCACCGCCTCTATTCAATCCCGAGGGAGAGTTTTCTAACAAGAATCCGTCTGAGTGAAGAAGGAGTGGGTGACTCCCTTTCCCTTGTCCCAACCCAGACATCTAGCATCTTCTGCATTACCATGCAGTTGGGGTGGGAAAACATCCCCATCCACCAAGGCACTCTGCACTTCTCTCCTTGTCCAAACCTCGTATAGGTTTGTCCCAACCTCCATCAGTGGGCTCACATTCCCTGTACCCCAAGTCACTTGTTTCCCCCAAGAGGTTCAGCTCCACCATCTGAGCGAAACACTCCCAGTGGCCCTGCAGGTATCCTCTTGCCATCATCAGGGCAGTGATGAGGAAAAACGGTAGGAAAGGTCCAGCCTCAGTTAGTGACTTCCTTACTTCTGGCACAAACATACAGAAAAGTAACAGTCTTGATCTCATCCCACTCTCACAACTTACCTGGGGCTCCCACATTTCTATGCTGCTGAACATAGGCAGCCTCAAAGGATGGGTTTGAAATATCAGCGCGGAGACGGTGGTATCCATCACCACCGTTGCCCCCAGCTTCTCTGGGCCCGTACCCCAGGCAACCACAACACCCACAGACAAAAGCAGAAGCCATTGGGATTTCCTTGACAAACAATCCACAGCAATAGCTTTCTATAGTATTATGCCCCCTCATGCTCATTGTAAGCAAAATTGCACTTTCAAAGGATAAGAAAACATGGGATTATATGGAAAACATGATGGGATTTTTAATCCCATTAAACCGGAAACTGCTTTGCTTGGTCAATACCCACAGGTACCCCTTATGAAAAGATACCAAGATTCATGTAATGTACTTCTCCTAGCGGCAGTTGGGGTAATAGCCAGAAGATGGAGGTCTCTCAACAGCCCTATGGAAAGTGAATGGCTGAACAAAATGTGGTATTTCTTTTCTATGGAAAAGATATCCAAGAAATTGAAAGACAAAAGTGAACATTTGACAGCCATATGGCTACCATGCCTGAATGTGATAAGAAAAGAAACTCACGCCAGATGAGAAATCATACCTTTTTGACTTTTATCTCTAAAGGGACTTTGTATAACGAGTAGGGGTGCGCATGTCATTTTTGTTATTACAATAACAATAATGAAAATTGTTGTTTTCATTATCATTATTGCAATAATGAAAACAACAAATAATAATAATGAAAATAGAAATGAACCACCCAGCCTCCCCCAGTGTCTGAGCCAGCTCAGGGGAGGAGGGGGACCCAAAGACAGTCCCGTCCAGACCCCCCAGGTCTCACAACCGTCTCAACAGCAGCCCATGGTCCACGGTGTCAAAAGCGGCCAAGAGATTTAGCAGGATCAGAAATGTCAAACATCCTGCGTCCATCTCCCGGCAGAGATCGTCCACCAAGGCCACCAACACCGTCTCAGTACCATAGCCAGAGCAGAACCCAGATTGAAAAGGGTCAAGGAAACTGATGTTATCCAAATGCGCCTCGAGCTGCAGTGCCACTGCCCATTCAATCACCTTCCCTAAAAAGGGAAGGTCGGTAGCTGGCAAGTGCGTCCACATCCAAGGATGGCTTCTTCAGCAGGGGGCACACCACAGCTTCCTTGAGACTGGGCGACAGTCTCCCCTACTGGAGGGACACGTTCACTACCCTCACCAGCACCGGCCCCAAAGTCTCCCTGGAGGCTCTCACTAACCAGGACGGGCACGGATCTAATTCACATGGAATATCAACACACTTCTAGTCCCTGACAAAGACGCAGGTGCAACCGTAGAGGCGGAATGCTACAATAGCTTCATCCATGCACAGGAACCGGTCCAGCAGCTCTTGGTACGGAGATGTTTGCCTCCTGCAGCCAGAGGTGAAGTTGTTGTCCCAGATCTCCTTGTAGCCTCTCCTCAAGTCCTTGGTGCGCTTCAAGCACTGGTTCACATCCTAGTGTATCGCTGCTGTGTCATCTTGAGAGAGATCTCAGGAAATACCATCTCAGGCATGATTCACAGGGGAGGATCCAGGGGCTTCAGCCTCCCACATTGGTCAGCCTAGCGGCTGACGTCATACTGAACCCACCCCCACGATTTCCTAACATCACAGTGGGGCCAGTGCTGGGGAAAGTACTTTAGGACCACCGGCGTGCACTCACTGCTTCTGCTCCACATATGCTGCGCCGGACTGCTAGCTGCTGCACCTGGGCCTGCTCATGTAAGTAACTCTGGGTTCAGGGGCTGTACAGGCTGCTTTGGGGGACTCAGATGACACCACATTCAGAGTGATCGGGTGGGTTGAGCACTGAGCCTCCCCCAGTGCCTGAGCCAGCTCAGCGGAGGAGGGGGTTAATCGGTCATGTGGAATGCTGCTCTGCCACCAGCACTGCTTTGTGCTTTCTGCCCCCAGGTCCTGTAAATCTGGGGCAGGGGGCAGAGACGCTGAATAGGGGTGCTCTGAGTATCCCAGTGATCCGCTGGGGATACCAGAGAAATCCGTGAGCCAGCCAGTGCTGACTGGTCCAGGGCCTGAGCGCTGAGCCTCCACCTCCCCCCGTGTCAGAGACGGCTTCCCCACAGCTTTGTGCTTTCTGCCCCTGGGTCCCGTAAGTCTGAGGTTGGGGTGGAGACTGGGCTACATTGGGGGGGAGGGACTCTGAGGACCTCACGATGATCAGGTGGGGATGCCAGAGAGATCCAGGGACAAGCTGGTGCTGACCGGCCCAGGACCTGAGCCTCCCCCAGTGTTGGAGTTGGCTTCCTCACGCCTCAGGGCAGGGGGGTAACCAGCCACATGGGTGGCCCTGCGAAGCACTGCTCTGCCACTGCTTCCCAGTGCTTTCTGTTCCCGGGTCCCATAGCTCTGGGGTCAAGGATGGGGCAGAAACCAGGCTGTATGGGAGGACTCGGAGAACCCCACTGTGATCAGGTGGGTGGGTGCCAGAGATATCCGAGAGCTAGCTGGTGCTGATCGGGGCTGAGCACTGAGCCTCGCCCTCCCAGTGCCCAGTGCAATCAGCTGAACTGAAGCTGAACTGAACTCGCCCGCCCCGTGCCGCCTGCCCTTCTCACACACCCCACCCTACACCTTTCCTGCACCCACCCTCCCTATAAATTCTCCCTCTCCAGCCCTCCTTCCCCAACACATTCCCACTGCATGTATCTCCCACCCCTTTGGAGCCCTGCCTCAGTCTCTTCTCCAAGGGAGAGTTTAATTTTGCACTTGCCAACCAGGAGCCATCCCCTTCCCTGGGTCTCCAGGCTGTGCAGAGAAGCCAGGTAGACACTGGACACATCTTATTAAGTACTGCTCTATAAGCACCTTTATTTATCTTTCAGTTCTATAAAAAGGGAATGAATGGATAAATTTGATGCTAGCAGGATTTCATTCTAGACTATTATAATTTATTGTAAGCACTTTCATAAAATAAATTGTATTGGTGCTTGCTTGGCAGGGGTGGGGTGGGCTGGGGCTGGGGCCCGCTCACCTGGGCAGGGCTATGCCGACTTCAGTCCTCCTCCGCCCATCCACATCACTTCTGGATCCGCCCCTGCACCTTGTTCCTGTAGCACTTCACCAGTTGGTACTATACCTTCTGCTCCCCCCATTGAGCGAGATGAAGGCTTTGGTCTCTTCCTCTATCCAGGGAATGCACCTTAGGTGGAGAGCGCCTGAGATGAGACACTGGAGGTAGTGGTGCTGGTAGTTTGTCATTTTGGCCATGGTGATGGAAATGCTGTGGAAGTTGCTCCAGAGAAGGCAACAGCTTGGAAAGAGACAGCGTTGGGCACATGCTGCAAATTAGGACGAGCTGGGACAACGCATGTTTGAATTTGGCGCATGTTGAGCTTTTAAGTCAGACGTTACATGCATGCCAGTGAGAGTAACAGCGGAGAGAGGGGCGGGAAGTGGTTGCTCCTCGTAGCGCTCTAGGCTTTTTGCCTGCAACTCTATGGTGCTGGTGGACCTGTACGCACATGAGGCTGCATGCAACCTGACCGGATACAGATGCATGGGTCCACATGCTCCAAGACCCCGCTGTGAGTGGGGACTGTGTGTCCGGTGGGTGGTGGCCACATGGTCAGTGAGGGAAAGCACCTAATAAAGGGGCAGGTGGATACCCACCTGTGTTAGGAACCAGTATCACCGCCGGTGCGACAGGCCCCGTGGGAGGCGGGGCCGCGGCCGAACAATGCTTGGAGCTTCAGGGGACGCCTCGGGAGCTGGAACCCCGCCCACAGAGGCTGGGGTTGCGGTGCAGGCAGGAACGCCGGCCCCATGCTCAGATGTAGAGGCAGGGGAAAGGCCCCGACAGGAGATGCCGGAGGATGAAGGGATGGGGCCCTCCAGCATGTTCTGCCGCTCCGCATGGCTCTGCATGCAAAAGGGCAGGGCTACCGGCACTTAAGGAAGGGCCTGGAAGCACAGCATTGCCGGAGATCAGCAATACTGTGAGACTGGCCCTTTTGCTGGAAAAAGCTTGTCAGCAGTGTTATTGTGAATTACGAGGGTGCCAGGGTGACTGTGTGTGTGTGTGTGTGTGTGTGTGTGTGTGTGTGTGTGTGTGTGAAAGAGTAAAATCAAACAGCATTGTGCTGTGCGGGTGTGAGTGAGAGGTGAACATGGGTGGGCGTGTGGGTGGTGTTTGTGCCCCCTGTTCCCCTCGGCGGAGTCCAGGCCCCTTCCTTCCCGTGCCCCGGTCTGTGAGTGAGCTTGGGGGTCCCCTACCTTCTCTTCCCTGGGTCTGAATTCCCCCCTCTCCACACTATTCTTGTGCACCTTATTTTCCTCCGGGTTGGTAGAAGAACGTGTGGTGGTGGTGAGTCTGTGACAGCACGTGGTGTGTGGGAGACTGCACAAGTGGACGGGCCCCACTCAGGCCCTTGCTGTTACCTTCCCCCGATGATGATCTGGCCTCTTCCCGTCCAGGAAATATAGGGCCACCTAGATCCTGAGGGGTTGTTTTTCCCTACCTAGGGAGTGGGGCCCACGGGTGCAGAAGCAAGTGCAGACGGGTGCGTGGAGCATGCAAGGGTTCTGGGTCCATGTCACTTCCCCAACTCCCCCGATCCTAACAACCTGGAGTGGGCTACCATCTCGTTTGTTAACACCCATAGTTCCCATTCCCAGCACCCACAATCATCTCCTCCCTGGAGTAAAGATGAACTTTGCATTCAAGCCTTTTTTGATCAAGAGAGAGAAGTCTTTTATCAACAAGATAGCTTTTTAAAATGAAATTGTGAGGGTTTGGGAACAAAAGGAGGGGAACCCACGGACCTGCCACACAAGCTTAGACTCTCACTCTGGGGACTCCTATGGGGCGGGGGGTGCTCATGGTTCAGTTGTAAAAAAGGTCCCCTCAGGATATTGGTTGGCCCTATAAGTCCCCTAAGGAGCGAGGCCGTATCATCATAGGGGACGAGATCAGCGGAAGGCGTGAGCGTGCCCCCTCCACACTCCACAGGGGGACCAGGTCCCTGCCCACACATCCACAACCCCACAAGCCCACAGCTCCACCTGCACAGTGCAAGGGAAGAAACTGCCACATGACACAAGGTGAGGGAGGGGGAATCAGGAAGGGGAAAACCGTCACCACGCTGCAGGAAGGACAATCAGGGATTTCCAGGGAACAGACTAAATAGTGCACACCAACAATAATACGTACCCCACTACACACCCACTCACCCTGCACTCACCTTGCACTTGCCTCGCACCCACACACTCAGACTCAATAAGGGAACAACACAAGCCTTGTACAAACACCCAGGGGCCAGCTTCACAGCTACGCTGATCATCAGCAAGGGAATACTGGAGCTGCCTGCTTAAGTACCCTTAGCTCCTCCCCTGTTGCGCCTGCAGACGTGCAGAGCGTCGCAACGTCGGACTGGGCCCCGCCCCCTCATTCACTGGTGCCGCAGCGCTTCCTCTGGTATCCCCTCGTGCCCGTCTCATCCTTTTGCGCTACTTCCGGGTCCTGGGAAGTATCTCCGGCGCTGTTCCCCGCCCGTATCTCTGCTGCATCCCCTAGCTTGTCGGGGGAGTCCGAGGTTGGTGAGGAGACCCCGGGGTTGAAGGATATTCTTTGTGTGGGGCTTCCCCTCCTTCCCTGTCCCCGCTTTTCCTTTGTGACCCTTTGTCTCCGTGAACCCCCTTAACCCTGACAGAAATGTTTATGCATGACTATGTCGATAGCTGTCCGAAACATTAACCATCTGAGTGTGTATTTTCCAGGTTCAATCTGAAATCAGCGAGATACTGAACAAAAATATTATTGATATGCAAAGTCCAAAGTTTAGTCCAGACAAGTTTCTAATGACCAGCTCGCCTACCAACACGGTATGTGGTATGTTATTAATCCTTATCTGTTCCTGAAAACTGTTCACTGTTCCTGAAAACTGGATGTGTGCTGTAATACACTGTAAATCAAAGCCATAAAGCCAAGGCAAATTCTGGATGCAAAAGGTATCCATGACAATTGCCTCCCAAATATATCTACTGGTTTTATTTATAGAACTTACCATCCCTTAAAATAATTATTTTTAAAAGAACATGAATTTAAGCTTACACTACAAATACCACCGCACAAAGAAACTTGGTTCAGCACCACCACCACCCGCTCTGATTAAAATTTAATCACATCTACAGGAAAGAGGAACTTTGCTTTAATTAAGATTTCAACCATGTGCTCCAAACAGTGCTAAAGCTTTGGTCTATTCAACGGGTGCAGCAGTTTAATGGGTGCTTTTAGACAAGCAGCTCCCCACCCACTCTACATGTTGCAGGGCTACAGTGGTGTTCTATGGGTGCCCTGAAGCATGTATAACGGGTGGGTAGTGGGTGGGGAGGTGCTTATCAAAAGCACCCAGTGTTAACGGAGTATACATTTCAGTTAGATATTGGAGGCAGCCCTTTCAATATTATTATTTTTTCATACTGTCTGGATCGAGGGCACAAAGTTAATTTTCCTTGATTTGTGTTGGAAATTTCTTAGGGATGGTTTAGTTTGGATGACAGGCAGGCTTAGAAATTCCAGAGGAAATAAAAAAAGATACAGGCCTTGGCCACTCAGGTTCGCAGACTTGGCATGCTGTTGGATCCATTGCTGCGCCTGGATTATCAGGTTGCGGCAATGGCCAGGAGTGCTTTTCACCAATTACATCTGGCGAGAAGGCTGCAACCTTTCTTAACAGATTCGGATCTGGCCACTGTCATCCATGCCTTCATAACCTCGAGGCTAGACTACTGCAGTGTTCTCTACATTGGGCTGCCCTTGATGACTGTTTGGAAGCTGCAGAACGTGACAGCCCATCTTCTGTTGGGGGTGGTTGACCAGGAGCACATTACACTGGTGCTCCAGGGTCTGCATTGGCTGCCAATAGCTTTTCGGGCACAATTCAAGGTGCTGGTTTTGATCTATAAAGCCCTAAATGACTTCAGCGCCAGGTATCTGAAAGACTGCCTCCTTCCTCACATCCTGTCGCAGCCTCCGAGGTCAGCCAGAGGGCTGACCATCTACCCATAAAGATTTTACAGCTAGTGCACACAGAGAGGCTTTCTCAGCAGTTGCCCTATGATTATGGATCTCCCTCCTCTTGGAGGTTCATCTAAGCCTGAGCCTACTCATCTTCCAGAAACGATGTAAGACCTTTCTATTTGACCAGGCATTTGGTGGGTAGGGATAGAGTTTGGCAGGGGGCTAGGGGTTGAGGAGACTTTTTAGATGTTTTTATTGACTGTGAGCCACCACCCTGAGCCTTTATGGGAAATGCGACATATAAATTTGAATATAAATAAATAAATTAATTAAATAAGAGCATTGGTTAAAGCCAGTGCTTGTAGCTGGAATTTACATTTAGGTTTTTAAAATTTACAAGAGTTTGTATATCATTATAAAAGGGAAACATAATGATATTGCAGTGGAATAATCAAATCAAACATAGTTTCAGTGGGAGAGAGAGGAAAAGAATGTCGGGCCTAATCAGGAACCCATGTTCACTGCATTTCCATTGGTGGCAATGGGGGAAATACAGTGAACAAGGGTCCCTGGGCCTAATAAGCAAAATAGAGCCCTCTAACAATTTTTGAAATGTGCTGAAACACTCTGAATTCCACGCTCTTTTTCCTTTCTGGTTAGACAGATAGATGGTGCTGGCAAATACGACCTATGCTATTTTTTCTAAGCATTTGCACTGTACAGCAAGCCTCCAGTATTGACCAAATTTACAACCCTAATAACATTCTTATTATTGGATTTATTTTTAGCCAAGAAGGAGTCCTGACACCCCGCTTCCTAAGATGCAACTTCATCTTGATACGAAGCCCTGTACCATCCAGTGTGTGGAAGCAAATTCAAACAAAATCAGTGATGTAAATATTTCGCATGAGATTTCATTAAGAAGCATATCCACTGGGAAGTCTGAAAACCCTGTCGAATCAACTAAAAACCAAGGTATAATAACTGTACAAAATGAACATAAGCCTAAGGACTATGACAACTGTGAATGTTTTTTGCCTTTCACTAGTTTAGAGCATGAAAGTATGATGCCTTGTAGTGAGAAAGTAATTGGGGATGAATCTAAAGCTGCCACGGATTTCCTGAGAGATGATGATGAACTTTCCTTGACAGACAGGTTTAGCTATTCTGTCAAACAAATTAAACAAGACCGTAAAAAGTATACTTCTGAACCTCCATATCCTCAAAATGTTTCCTGGAGTCAAGATAATGATTCTGCTATCTGGTTAGAACACGATCTAGAAAGGGACTCTCTTTTCCTATCTACAGATATATCAAATGAGGGTTTAAAATCAAGGAAAATTTCAGAAATGGAGGAATCAGTAGACAGATTACATATTCCTATGGTTTCTCTTAAAAGAAAAAATCTGAGCCTTAGTGAAGGATTTAATAAAGGCTCTGAATGTGACAACTCATGGCGTTCTACACATATAACTTCATACAGTACAGAAACTGGGAGCAAGAACAATAATAAGGATTTTTTAAACAAAGACAATAGTGTTGACAAATTTCAGCTAAAAGCCTTTTCCAAAGTGGTAAAGGATAAATTACTCATGCTTGATCAGACAGACAAACTCAGGGAAGAAAAAGAACAGCAACTGTGGAGCATTAGCCAAGGGTTACTAAAGCTCAGAGATCTGAAATTCTGTGAAGTCAAAGCTGTGTCTCATGAGTACTCTGCAAAAGCTGAGGTACTACACAGTTCTCTGAAAGAGTCTGAATGCTTGCAAAAAGAGTTGACGGAACTTGAGAATGAAAATGGAGCTCTCAAGAAGCAAATGAAAGGTCTTACTGATATTGTACAGACTCTGAAAGAAGAAAACTCAGAATATGAGAAGCAAATTAAGGATTTAGTGGAAGAAAAGAAAAACATTCAAGTGAGGTTAGTTAAATCAGAAGGAGACAGCAAGGAATGCATTAAAGAAGTGAAAAAATTATTAGGGAAATGTAAAGAAATTCAGTGGCAAAAGAAAACTCTTGAAGAAGAGAAGAGCCAACTCTGTACTCATAATCAACATATGATGCAAGCATTAGATGAGTTTAACAATAAGAATCAAAAAGCACAAGAAAGCATGACTGCAGTCATCAGAGAAAAAGAAAGTCTTGTTGTAGCACTAGAATCTCTGGAAAAGAAAACTTCAGTGCTACAGGGAGAAAATCAGGAGCTAGAGATAAAAGTATACCAGTTGGCTAAAGAAAAGAATTCACTTGAAAAAGAAGTTGGAAAAAACCAGATTGAAATACAGCAACTGAAAGAAAAAGAAAACGTAGCAAAGTCTGAACAGGAGACTCTTCTTCAGATAGTGCAATCACTGAAAAGTAAAAAGCTTAGTCTTGAAATGACATTGCAGGAATCCACTACCAGTAGAGAAATCCTACAGAAAGGGCTTGAGAAAGTCCAGTCCAATAACGCTGATGAAGAGGAGAAACTTCTGACAGAACTTAAAAATACAAAAGCAGAAACTGAAATTCTGAAAACTAACTTGTCCAATATTAACAAAGAATGTGAGAGGTTAGCAACAGCAGTGGCAAACATCACAGAGGACAGTCAAATTCTAAAAAAAAAACTGCAGGAACGTACACAAGAGACGTCAAAGTACAAAAACGATATAAGAAAGCTGAATGAGGAACGCTTGCTGATGGAAAACCAGCTGCGGACTATAGAAAATGAAAGGGATGGATTGCAGTTTGAAGCACGCCACCTCCACAGAGATTATTTTAATCTACGAGAGCAAGTGAGGGGATTAGCTGCTAAACAGCATAAATACAATTACATTTCAGGCAACCAAAAGGCCTCAGATTCTACTGAAACCTGTGAAGAAAAGCCTAGGTACAAACATATGTCTTTGGAGTACAGTTCACCAGGTATTTACTGCTTTTTTCTATACCTAAATGAATAGGAGTTATTTTTANGGCCCCAAAGTCTCCCTGGAGGCTCTCACTAACCAGGACGGGCACGGATCTAATTCACATGGAATATCAACACACTTCTAGTCCCTGACAAAGACGCAGGTGCAACCGTAGAGGCGGAATGCTACAATAGCTTCATCCATGCACAGGAACCGGTCCAGCAGCTCTTGGTACGGAGATGTTTGCCTCCTGCAGCCAGAGGTGAAGTTGTTGTCCCAGATCTCCTTGTAGCCTCTCCTCAAGTCCTTGGTGCGCTTCAAGCACTGGTTCACATCCTAGTGTATCGCTGCTGTGTCATCTTGAGAGAGATCTCAGGAAATACCATCTCAGGCATGATTCACAGGGGAGGATCCAGGGGCTTCAGCCTCCCACATTGGTCAGCCTAGCGGCTGACGTCATACTGAACCCACCCCCACGATTTCCTAACATCACAGTGGGGCCAGTGCTGGGGAAAGTACTTTAGGACCACCGGCGTGCACTCACTGCTTCTGCTCCACATATGCTGCGCCGGACTGCTAGCTGCTGCACCTGGGCCTGCTCATGTAAGTAACTCTGGGTTCAGGGGCTGTACAGGCTGCTTTGGGGGACTCAGATGACACCACATTCAGCGTGATCGGGTGGGTTGAGCACTGAGCCTCCCCCAGTGCCTGAGCCAGCTCAGCGGAGGAGGGGGTTAATCGGTCATGTGGAATGCTGCTCTGCCACCAGCACTGCTTTGTGCTTTCTGCCCCCAGGTCCTGTAAATCTGGGGCAGGGGGCAGAGACGCTGAATAGGGGTGCTCTGAGGATCCCAGTGATCCGCTGGGGATACCAGAGAAATCCGTGAGCCAGCCAGTGCTGACTGGTCCAGGGCCTGAGCACTGAGCCTCCACCTCCCCCCGTGTCAGAGACGGCTTCCCCACAGCTTTGTGCTTTCTGCCCCTGGGTCCCGTAAGTCTGAGGTTGGGGTGGAGATTGGGCTACATTGGGGGGGAGGGACTCTGAGGACCTCACGATTATCAGGTGGGGATGCCAGAGAGATCCAGGGACAAGCTGGTGCTGACCGGCCCAGGACCTGAGCCTCCCCCAGTGTTGGAGTTGGCTTCCTCACGCCTCAGGGCAGGGGGGTAACCAGCCACATGGGTGGCCCTGCGAAGCACTGCTCTGCCACTGCTTCCCAGTGCTTTCTGTTCCCGGGTCCCATAGCTCTGGGGTCAAGGATGGGGCAGAAACCAGGCTGTATGGGAGGACTCGGAGAACCCCACTGTGATCAGGTGGGTGGGTGCCAGAGATATCCGAGAGCTAGCTGGTGCTGAACGGGGCTGAGCACTGAGCCTCGCCCTCCCAGTGCCCAGTGCAATCAGCTGAACTGAAGCTGAACTGAACTCGCCCGCCCCATGCCGCCTGCCCTTCTCACACACCCCACCCTACACCTTTCCTGCACCCACCCTCCCTATAAATTCTCCCTCTCCAGCCCTCCTTCCCCAACACATTCCCACTGCATGTATCTCCCACCCCTTTGGAGCCCTGCCTCAGTCTCTTCTCCAAGGGAGAGTTTAATTTTGCACTTGCCAACCAGGGGCCATCCCCTTCCCTGGGTCTCCAGGCTGTGCAGAGAAGCCAGGTAGACACTGGACACATCTTATTAAGTACTGCCCTATAAGCACCTTTATTTATCTTTCAGTTCTATAAAAAGGGAATGAATGGATAAATTTGATGCTAGCAGGATTTCATTCTAGACTATTATAATTTATTGTAAGCACTTTCATAAAATAAATTGTATTGGTGCTTGCTTGGCAGGGGTGGGGTGGGCTGGGGCTGGGGCCCGCTCACCTGGGCAGGGCTATGCCGACTTCAGTCCTCCTCCGCCCATCCACATCACTTCTGGATCCGCCCCTGCACCTTGTTCCTGTAGCACTTCACCAGTTGGTACTATACCTTCTGCTCCCCCCATTGAGCGAGATGAAGGCTTTGGTCTCTTCCTCTATCCAGGGAATGCACCTTAGGTGGAGAGCGCCTGAGATGAGACACTGGAGGTAGTGGTGCTGGTAGTTTGTCATTTTGGCCATGGTGATGGAAATGCTGTGGAAGTTGCTCCAGAGAAGGCAACAGCTTGGAAAGAGACAGCGTTGGGCACATGCTGCAAATTAGGACGAGCTGGGACAACGCATGTTTGAATTTGGCGCATGTTGAGCTTTTAAGTCAGACGTTACATGCATGCCAGTGAGAGTAACAGCGGAGAGAGGGGCGGGAAGTGGTTGCTCCTCGTAGCGCTCTAGGCTTTTTGCCTGCAACTCTATGGTGCTGGTGGACCTGTACGCACATGAGGCTGCATGCAACCTGACCGGATACAGATGCATGGGTCCACATGCTCCAAGACCCCGCTGTGAGTGGGGACTGTGTGTCCGGTGGGTGGTGGCCACATGGTCAGTGAGGGAAAGCACCTAATAAAGGGGCAGGTGGATACCCACCTGTGTTAGGAACCAGTATCACCGCCGGTGCGACAGGCCCCGTGGGAGGCGGGGCCGCGGCCGAACAATGCTTGGAGCTTCAGGGGACGCCTCGGGAGCTGGAACCCCGCCCACAGAGGCTGGGGTTGCGGTGCAGGCAGGAACGCCGGCCCCATGCTCAGATGTAGAGGCAGGGGAAAGGCCCCGACAGGAGATGCCGGAGGATGAAGGGATGGGGCCCTCCAGCATGTTCTGCCGCTCCGCATGGCTCTGCATGCAAAAGGGCAGGGCTACCGGCACTTAAGGAAGGGCCTGGAAGCACAGCATTGCCGGAGATCAGCAATACTGTGAGACTGGCCCTTTTGCTGGAAAAAGCTTGTCAGCAGTGTTATTGTGAATTACGAGGGTGCCAGGGTGACTGTGTGTGTGTGTGTGTGTGTGTGTGTGTGTGTGTGTGTGTGTGTGAAAGAGTAAAATCAAACAGCATTGTGCTGTGCGGGTGTGAGTGAGAGGTGAACATGGGTGGGCGTGTGGGTGGTGTTTGTGCCCCCTGTTCCCCTCGGCGGAGTCCAGGCCCCTTCCTTCCCGTGCCCCGGTCTGTGAGTGAGCTTGGGGGTCCCCTACCTTCTCTTCCCTGGGTCTGAATTCCCCCCTCTCCACACTATTCTTGTGCACCTTATTTTCCTCCGGGTTGGTAGAAGAACGTGTGGTGGTGGTGAGTCTGTGACAGCACGTGGTGTGTGGGAGACTGCACAAGTGGACGGGCCCCACTCAGGCCCTTGCTGTTACCTTCCCCCGATGATGATCTGGCCTCTTCCCGTCCAGGAAATATAGGGCCACCTAGATCCTGAGGGGTTGTTTTTCCCTACCTAGGGAGTGGGGCCCACGGGTGCAGAAGCAAGTGCAGACGGGTGCGTGGAGCATGCAAGGGTTCTGGGTCCATGTCACTTCCCCAACTCCCCCGATCCTAACAACCTGGAGTGGGCTACCATCTCGTTTGTTAACACCCATAGTTCCCATTCCCAGCACCCACAATCATCTCCTCCCTGGAGTAAAGATGAACTTTGCATTCAAGCCTTTTTTGATCAAGAGAGAGAAGTCTTTTATCAACAAGATAGCTTTTTAAAATGAAATTGTGAGGGTTTGGGAACAAAAGGAGGGGAACCCACGGACCTGCCACACAAGCTTAGACTCTCACTCTGGGGACTCCTATGGGGCGGGGGGTGCTCATGGTTCAGTTGTAAAAAAGGTCCCCTCAGGATATTGGTTGGCCCTATAAGTCCCCTAAGGAGCGAGGCCGTATCATCATAGGGGACGAGATCAGCGGAAGGCGTGAGCGTGCCCCCTCCACACTCCACAGGGGGACCAGGTCCCTGCCCACACATCCACAACCCCACAAGCCCACAGCTCCACCTGCACAGTGCAAGGGAAGAAACTGCCACATGACACAAGGTGAGGGAGGGGGAATCAGGAAGGGGAAAACCGTCACCACGCTGCAGGAAGGACAATCAGGGATTTCCAGGGAACAGACTAAATAGTGCACACCAACAATAATACGTACCCCACTACACACCCACTCACCCTGCACTCACCTTGCACTTGCCTCGCACCCACACACTCAGACTCAATAAGGGAACAACACAAGCCTTGTACAAACACCCAGGGGCCAGCTTCACAGCTACGCTGATCATCAGCAAGGGAATACTGGAGCTGCCTGCTTAAGTACCCTTAGCTCCTCCCCTGTTGCGCCTGCAGACGTGCAGAGCGTCGCAACGTCGGACTGGGCCCCGCCCCCTCATTCACTGGTGCCGCAGCGCTTCCTCTGGTATCCCCTCGTGCCCGTCTCATCCTTTTGCGCTACTTCCGGGTCCTGGGAAGTATCTCCGGCGCTGTTCCCCGCCCGTATCTCTGCTGCATCCCCTAGCTTGTCGGGGGAGTCCGAGGTTGGTGAGGAGACCCCGGGGTTGAAGGATATTCTTTGTGTGGGGCTTCCCCTCCTTCCCTGTCCCCGCTTTTCCTTTGTGACCCTTTGTCTCCGTGAACCCCCTTAACCCTGACAGAAATGTTTATGCATGACTATGTCGATAGCTGTCCGAAACATTAACCATCTGAGTGTGTATTTTCCAGGTTCAATCTGAAATCAGCGAGATACTGAACAAAAATATTATTGATATGCAAAGTCCAAAGTTTAGTCCAGACAAGTTTCTAATGACCAGCTCGCCTACCAACACGGTATGTGGTATGTTATTAATCCTTATCTGTTCCTGAAAACTGTTCACTGTTCCTGAAAACTGGATGTGTGCTGTAATACACTGTAAATCAAAGCCATAAAGCCAAGGCAAATTCTGGATGCAAAAGGTATCCATGACAATTGCCTCCCAAATATATCTACTGGTTTTATTTATAGAACTTACCATCCCTTAAAATAATTATTTTTAAAAGAACATGAATTTAAGCTTACACTACAAATACCACCGCACAAAGAAACTTGGTTCAGCACCACCACCACCCGCTCTGATTAAAATTTAATCACATCTACAGGAAAGAGGAACTTTGCTTTAATTAAGATTTCAACCATGTGCTCCAAACAGTGCTAAAGCTTTGGTCTATTCAACGGGTGCAGCAGTTTAATGGGTGCTTTTAGACAAGCAGCTCCCCACCCACTCTACATGTTGCAGGGCTACAGTGGTGTTCTATGGGTGCCCTGAAGCATGTATAACGGGTGGGTAGTGGGTGGGGAGGTGCTTATCAAAAGCACCCAGTGTTAACGGAGTATACATTTCAGTTAGATATTGGAGGCAGCCCTTTCAATATTATTATTTTTTCATACTGTCTGGATCGAGGGCACAAAGTTAATTTTCCTTGATTTGTGTTGGAAATTTCTTAGGGATGGTTTAGTTTGGATGACAGGCAGGCTTAGAAATTCCAGAGGAAATAAAAAAAGATACAGGCCTTGGCCACTCAGGTTCGCAGACTTGGCATGCTGTTGGATCCATTGCTGCGCCTGGATTATCAGGTTGCGGCAATGGCCAGGAGTGCTTTTCACCAATTACATCTGGCGAGAAGGCTGCAACCTTTCTTAACAGATTCGGATCTGGCCACTGTCATCCATGCCTTCATAACCTCGAGGCTAGACTACTGCAGTGTTCTCTACATTGGGCTGCCCTTGATGACTGTTTGGAAGCTGCAGAACGTGACAGCCCATCTTCTGTTGGGGGTGGTTGACCAGGAGCACATTACACTGGTGCTCCAGGGTCTGCATTGGCTGCCAATAGCTTTTCGGGCACAATTCAAGGTGCTGGTTTTGATCTATAAAGCCCTAAATGACTTCAGCGCCAGGTATCTGAAAGACTGCCTCCTTCCTCACATCCTGTCGCAGCCTCCGAGGTCAGCCAGAGGGCTGACCATCTACCCATAAAGATTTTACAGCTAGTGCACACAGAGAGGCTTTCTCAGCAGTTGCCCTATGATTATGGATCTCCCTCCTCTTGGAGGTTCATCTAAGCCTGAGCCTACTCATCTTCCAGAAACGATGTAAGACCTTTCTATTTGACCAGGCATTTGGTGGGTAGGGATAGAGTTTGGCAGGGGGCTAGGGGTTGAGGAGACTTTTTAGATGTTTTTATTGACTGTGAGCCACCACCCTGAGCCTTTATGGGAAATGCGACATATAAATTTGAATATAAATAAATAAATTAATTAAATAAGAGCATTGGTTAAAGCCAGTGCTTGTAGCTGGAATTTACATTTAGGTTTTTAAAATTTACAAGAGTTTGTATATCATTATAAAAGGGAAACATAATGATATTGCAGTGGAATAATCAAATCAAACATAGTTTCAGTGGGAGAGAGAGGAAAAGAATGTCGGGCCTAATCAGGAACCCATGTTCACTGCATTTCCATTGGTGGCAATGGGGGAAATACAGTGAACAAGGGTCCCTGGGCCTAATAAGCAAAATAGAGCCCTCTAACAATTTTTGAAATGTGCTGAAACACTCTGAATTCCCCGCTCTTTTTCCTTTCTGGTTAGACAGATAGATGGTGCTGGCAAATACGATCTATGCTATTTTTTCTAAGCATTTGCACTGTACAGCAAGCCTCCAGTATTGACCAAATTTACAACCCTAATAACATTCTTATTATTGGATTTATTTTTAGCCAAGAAGGAGTCCTGACACCCCGCTTCCTAAGATGCAACTTCATCTTGATACGAAGCCCTGTACCATCCAGTGTGTGGAAGCAAATTCAAACAAAATCAGTGATGTAAATATTTCGCATGAGATTTCATTAAGAAGCATATCCACTGGGAAGTCTGAAAACCCTGTCGAATCAACTAAAAACCAAGGTATAATATCTGTACAAAATGACCATACGCCTAAGGACTATGACAACTGTGAATGTTTTTTGCCTTTCACTAGTTTAGAGCATGAAAGTATGATGCCTTGTAGTGAGAAAGTAATTGGGGATGAATCTAAAGCTGCCACGGATTTCCTGAGAGATGATGATGAACTTTCCTTGACAGACAGGTTTAGCTATTCTGTCAAACAAATTAAACAAGACCGTAAAAAGTATACTTCTGAACCTCCATATCCTCAAAATGTTTCCTGGAGTCAAGATAATGATTCTGCTATCTGGTTAGAACACGATCTAGAAAGGGACTCTCTTTTCCTATCTACAGATATATCAAATGAGGGTTTAAAATCAAGGAAAATTTCAGAAATGGAGGAATCAGTAGACAGATTACATATTCCTATGGTTTCTCTTAAAAGAAAAAATCTGAGCCTTAGTGAAGGATTTAATAAAGGCTCTGAATGTGACAACTCATGGCGTTCTACACATATAACTTCATACAGTACAGAAACTGGGAGCAAGAACAATAATAAGGATTTTTTAAACAAAGACAATAGTGTTGACAAATTTCAGCTAAAAGCCTTTTCCAAAGTGGTAAAGGATAAATTACTCATGCTTGATCAGACAGACAAACTCAGGGAAGAAAAAGAACAGCAACTGTGGAGCATTAGCCAAGGGTTACTAAAGCTCAGAGATCTGAAATTCTGTGAAGTCAAAGCTGTGTCTCATGAGTACTCTGCAAAAGCTGAGGTACTACACAGTTCTCTGAAAGAGTCTGAATGCTTGCAAAAAGAGTTGACGGAACTTGAGAATGAAAATGGAGCTCTCAAGAAGCAAATGAAAGGTCTTACTGATATTGTACAGACTCTGAAAGAAGAAAACTCAGAATATGAGAAGCAAATTAAGGATTTAGTGGAAGAAAAGAAAAACATTCAAGTGAGGTTAGTTAAATCAGAAGGAGACAGCAAGGAATGCATTAAAGAAGTGAAAAAATTATTAGGGAAATGTAAAGAATTTCAGTGGCAAAAGAAAACTCTTGAAGAAGAGAAGAGCCAACTCTGTACTCATAATCAACATATGATGCAAGCATTAGATGAGTTTAACAATAAGAATCAAAAAGCACAAGAAAGCATGACTGCAGTCATCAGAGAAAAAGAAAGTCTTGTTGTAGCACTAGAATCTCTGGAAAAGAAAACTTCAGTGCTACAGGGAGAAAATCAGGAGCTAGAGATAAAAGTATACCAGTTGGCTAAAGAAAAGAATTCACTTGAAAAAGAAGTTGGAAAAAACCAGATTGAAATACAGCAACTGAAAGAAAAAGAAAACGTAGCAAAGTCTGAACAGGAGACTCTTCTTCAGATAGTGCAATCACTGAAAAGTAAAAAGCTTAGTCTTGAAATGACATTGCAGGAATCCACTACCAGTAGAGAAATCCTACAGAAAGGGCTTGAGAAAGTCCAGTCCAATAACGCTGATGAAGAGGAGAAACTTCTGACAGAACTTAAAAATACAAAAGCAGAAACTGAAATTCTGAAAACTAACTTGTCCAATATGAACAAAGAATGTGAGAGGTTAGCAACAGCAGTGGCAAACATCACAGAGGACAGTCAAATTCTAAAAAAAAACCTGCAGGAACGTACACAAGAGACTTCAAAGTACAAAAACGATATAAGAAAGCTGAATGAGGAACGCTTGCTGATGGAAAACCAGCTGCGGACTATAGAAAATGAAAGGGATGGATTGCAGTTTGAAGCACGCCACCTCCACAGAGATTATTTTAATCTACGAGAGCAAGTGAGGGGATTAGCTGCTAAACAGCATAAATACAATTACATTTCAGGCAACCAAAAGGCCTCAGATTCTACTGAAACCTGTGAAGAAAAGCCTAGGTACAAACATATGTCTTTGGAGTACAGTTCACCAGGTATTTACTGCTTTTTTCTATACCTAAATGAATAGGAGTTATTTTTAAAAAAAATTGTCAAAACAGTAATGAGACCATAGTTAGGTCTCCTGTCAGGTTTGCTAAATTAAGAAGGGCAGGTGTGCTTAATAATTTTGAACTATGCAAGTTACTGAGAAATGGAAAGCTAAATTGCATTAAACTACAAACTCAAATTTCCTGTGTAACTTGTATATTTCCGAATCTCACTATTTCTGTATAATTTAACTTTGAGATTTCAGGACTGGTCTCTCTTTAGCCAAGAGAAGGGCATGAAAAGACAAAGAGAAGGAAGGTGGTCTTAACTCTAGGTATTAACAAATGTGACCATGGTCCACTGAGGCTGTCAGACGTGGTGTGCGGCCAGATATTCGCCTGGGATTGTTCCCGGGCATGTCAGCAGTGAGCCTAAGCTGTGATCCCAAAGACCTCCAGGGTTACAGAGACCTCCAGGGTCACAATCCGTGCTACCATCTGCCTGATCGGGCCAAAGTGAGCCACAGCGGGCTATCGTGTGTTTTAGCACACCATAACCTAGCCTGGATCAGGTCTGCCATGGCGACCATCACTGGCTACGTGTCATAGCAGGGCGCTGGGCACAGCATGGGAATGGCTGGGCGCACATTCATGTGACTTCCTGCCTTCCCCAGCAGCCTGGTCGCCCACACATTTGTTGGCTGGCCCAACCCGGTCAGGACCATGTTGGCGGCGGGTTCCCAACCTAGATCGGGTCGTGCAGGGCTATCATCTTTCCTAGTGAGGATGCAGTTTGAAGTGCTGTTGACAAGAGACTTTGACATACACAATAGTGTATTGCAGGGGTGGGTGGAACTAGAAATTGTGTAAGTGGGGTTTGATAAAGATCACAAAACCAACACACAACACACATGAAACATACATGTATATGATATGAGTGATGTATGTTAATGTTTTGTAGCCATGTTTGGTGTCATACCAATCACAATAAAGACAGGAATTTAAACATAATGAAATAATGTAGGAAAAACCCTATGGAATGAGAGTAAATATATTATAAACTATGTAACAGGAATAAATCCAAAACCCAGAATGGGAGCCCAGACATCATGTTTGGGACAGTAAGCGCAACAATGGGTGTGTTAAGAAATGCAAATGGAGTGCTACCTAGCCGCATGCAGGAAGAGAGAGATGAGGAGGACAGGAGAGACGAGACCCAAACGCTATGGAGGGGGAACTCTGGAATAACAGAGAAAGGTATTTAAGGGTCGTCAACAGACAAAGGAGAGAGATTCAATCATCCATCCTGCAACTGATCAACTCTGTACCTGCCAGTAAGAACTTGTGCCCAGCTCTCAACATCAAGGAACTGCAAGAAAAGACTTTAAGACTAAACTGAACTTCAAGCATACAATTGCATAGGGTAAGTTTAGCTTAGAACGTAGTTAGAATTGCAATATTTGAATCACAAATTTAAATTCTTTTAACGAAGTCTGGCGAGTATCCTGACATTGGAATGACACAGTAGATGGAATTTCTGAGTTAGAAACTCAGAAGAACCTTTATAATTAATTTCTGTACTTTGGGAAGCTCTGAGGTAAAGGTGACAGAGAGAGTTAACCCCTTACAGGCTGGAACAGTTCTGGAGAGAGTTGGTCCAGTGGGTGCTATAAGTGGGGAAACCAAGTCACAACCAGCTCAGAGTGGGGCAGAGAAGTCACAATCCCATCACAATTGCAAGACAGAATGGAAAAACTCCCAAACCTGTGTACCAGTGAGCAGGAACTAAATAGTGAAGTAG
>QEPC01001717.1:2349694-2366318 GCA_003113815.1 Sphenodon punctatus | reverse complement strand
GTAGTCAGCTGCTGGTGGAACTCAGCTCCTAGAGTTGGAGCAAGCAGGCCAACATTGTGTGAGAGCGCTGGCTTGTTGTTTTGTTTTATCATTTTGGGATATACTGTTCATCAGCCAGTATGGTGCTGCAAACTGGTTTCTCCAATATGACCAAAGAAGACCCGGTGGCAGAATGTCGCAGCAAAAACTTGGAGCCAGCAGGCAAAAACAAAGACCAACTCACAATGAGCATCATGCAATATGAGCTGATGCTGGGCTCCCCGTCTCAAGGTGTAGGGGCCAATGGCATCAGTAAAGCGGTGATAAGAGTCACAAGTGACTGTGGTTAGAATTCAGCTGTAGCTGCAGCAGCAACACAACACAGAGAAATTCGAGCTGGAGAAAATGAGGCAAAAGGAGAAGGAAAGACAGAAAAAGAAGCAGAGGCAACATGAGATAGAAATCTTGAAAGCAAAGCAGGACCATGACAGCTGAGAAGTGCTACTCTCAGGCTTTACCCTCTGGAATTCTCACCCCTTTTTTGGTTTGGCATCACCCAGCCTCCTCCATTCCTGCAGGGGGGAAAAAGGGGTGGAGCCAGATGAGCTTCTGAGGACCTGGCCCAGACTGGGTTACGGTGACCCAAGGCATGGTAGCCTCCTCAGGGCGTCTCATGTGGCTCTACCCAAGGTGCCAGCCATACTCTCTTTCACCCCTAGCAACTGACATGGCGACTTTAAGTGCATGGGGGGGGGGACATGAATGCTCATATCCCCCCAACTTTTGAGTCATAAAGAACTGCCAGCAGCTCTCTGCTCCATGCAGAAAGAATTTAGTTAGAATAAGAGAGCAAGTGGGAAATGGCTAATGGGCTAACTGAATTGTGTGGTCTTTAGCTTGACTGATTTAATTTGCAGGACAAAAGATTTTGGGGCAGGGGAAAGCTGTCTATCAGGCACTTCAGGAAAGAGGGGGAGATATGTCCTCTCAAGACAAACCCACCTGGAGTGTGTCTTCCTGCTGACAGAGATATTTCAAAGGTCTGGCAAATTCTGGAATAATTTATTTATTTTATTTTATTACAATAAATCCTTCCGCAGCAATAAATTTAGTGGAAAGATTTATTGTAAATTTAGTTTACAATTTCAAACATCTCAGAGATTAGATTTTTAAAAACTATCAGTGTTGGTGGTGGTTTCTTGGTTAGAGGTGGAATATATGTACATCTGGGACTGGTGTGAATCTAGCATCCCCCCTCTTTAGTCTGTTAGGCCAGCGATTACAGAAACAATTTATACAGTAGCACCCAGAGGTCCCAAACAGAATTGGACCTCATTGTGCCAGGCACTGTACACAGACACAGGAAGTTTATAATCAAAAGGGAGAGGATCAGTAGTTCTCAGGAGAAGCACGATAGTTTGATCCACATCCCAGTTGTGAAAACTCCTACTACCAGACACATGAGTATTTTAAAGTAAACCTTAAATGTTTTAATTAGTTTCTGATGTTTCCAATTTGTTAGAGAATGGAAAGATTGCTGAAATACGAAAGAAACTGGAAGAGGAAGAATTACAAAAAGAGAAGAAGAGCAAAGATGTAAAGAAACAGTTTAGTGCTATTTCAGTCAGCTGCACTACATCTGTCATCAGGGAGTCCAGTTTTAGAACAGCAGTCAGAGAGAAATACAGCACTATTTGCTCTGCTACCTAGTGACTTGAGGGCTTTGTCATGAAGATCACACACAAATTAATGGTCAAATAGTTTCCTGGTATTTCTTACCAAGAAGACCCCAAAATATCAAAAAGCAGTATGATCAACAGTGTAAAATCTTTGAAATTGGAAAAAGAAGTGAAATTGCTAGAGGTTGTTGGACAGAGAAAACATCAAAACTACAACATGAATAAATATATAAAAAAACAAACTCCTTATTTTAGCCTGTCCTATTGATTTCAGTGGGTGCTTTGCTTGAGGACTCGAACACCTGACCTATAATAATATTTTCAAACTATCAAATGCTGAGAAAAGTGGTATTCAATCTGAACCTTAATTTAATATCAGACATAGTTCTGCAAGTAACAATGAAAAAAAATATTTATGAGAATCCACTGTTTTCCTAAAGGGAGTAATAACTAATATATAAATGGGGTATTAGTTTAAGAATTTGTATATTTAAAGTTCAAGTTAGACACTTGGATTTTTGTAATGTTTCAAGTTGCAGACACTAATATACTGTCCTGGTGCTTTATACAGCTCCCAGACCAAAATCTATATTGAAGTGGAGTTAAAGTTAAGAGTACAGCTCAGTAACATAATGGTGAGAAGAAAATTAATAGGCTGTTGTCCCATAAACAAGCATTAGAAATACAGGAAGTATATGTTCATTATTGTTATTTATACATATAGTGTCAGCAATGTGCCAAGTGCTGAACAGTCAGGACTAGAGATAGTTCCTTTCCTGAAGATGCCTACAATTTAGGATGGACAAGGAGTGGAGACAAGGTGGAGTGGAACATAGGGAGAGACAAGAATATATGCATGAAGTTGAGAAGTTATTATTATTATTATAAGCATTTGTATTGCGCCAGATATGTACCTGGCGCTTTACAGAACAATAAGATAGAGGTGGTCCCTGCCTACGGCTTACAATCTACGCAAGTTGTACCCGCTTAGATTAGTTACAAAGGGAGGAGGGAGATGTAGCAGGACAGAAGTGCTTGGGGGCATGTGGGCCCTTTAAGAGAGTTAGCCCCAGCTAGTGTTAACCCCCGCTGGGCTAGTACCAGGGTTGTGGATGCACAGGATGGTGCCTTAATGGACAACAGCTGAGCTAGCCCTTAGAGCTGGGCTAAAGGAGGGCTGAGAGGAGGCCTGGGTAAGGGCAACTGGGTCGGGTGTGACTGGGCCAGGCGAGACGCTGAAAAGCAAAGCCAGAGGGCTCAGTAGGGGACTAGATGACTGGGAGGCAGGAGCTGGGCGTTCTGCTTCAGAACAGTTCCAGGTGACTACAGCAGAGGGGAGCGGAGTCTCGGAGGGCTGAGCCAGCCCACAGCTGAGAGGCTGCCTGGAAGGAACTGCGGGGGGCAGTGGCCAGAAGATGATGCCTGGAGTGGAGCCCAGAGGGACCAAGAGGGTCTGGTGAACTATATCTGATGACAGGCCAGAGGATGATGCCTGGTGAGTTGGACTATGTATAAGGTAGAAAACTGGAAATAAAGGACTTATGGTGGAGCTGATTCCATGTGGACTGGCCTTATTGGAGCAGGAATCCTGCAGAGACTTACCCTGGGCCAAGTTCACTCTATTACAGGAGGTTGTAAAGGATATTTATCTTTAACGAACAGAACATCACACACATTAAAGTGTAGAAATGAATAGTTCCAGGCACTGACTACCTTAATTGTATCCTGTACTAAAAGCATGAAATAAGCATAAAATTAGATGTAAATTAAGGCATGTTGCCTCCTGGAATATACCAGCACTCTACACTGTCTGGAGAGTGGAAGAGGATGTTTTTAGACAAGCACTTCCCCGTCATCACCCATCCATCATGCATGCTGCAGTGCCACATTGGCACCCTATACTGCCCTGCAACATGCATAATGGTCATTAATTGGTGAGGAGGCGCTTGTCTAAAAACGCCACGAGAGATTCAGGTTTGTGAATATGGTGCTCAAGGTAGCCTGTGATCATGCTCCTACTGATTTCAACAGATGATGACCATTTGGGGAAGACCATGAATTGAGACCATATTCAGAGATTTCTAATGATGTAAATATAGCAATGCCTACTGACTAGGAAAAGATGATCATCAAGCCTTTTCCTAGTGGGAAATATTAACTTTGGATTGGAAATCATTTTACCTGATTAGTTAATAAATCTTCATGTTCACCTCAGAAGATGCAATATATGTATAATGTTGCAACTATCTATATGGAAAAACCTAAAGTAAAATCTAAAAAATGTGTTATAAAGCATTCCAACAGTACATGAAAACTATACACCGCATGTATTTGACTTTGTATCAACCAGATTTAATTATAAGGTCATACACACAGCATTTATAAATTATCAACCATTTGTTTTTATATTTATAAAATATAGACACAAATCAAATACAATTAAAGGCTGGATGTTCCGGACTCTGAATCAATACCGTCTTTCACAAAACATTTATTTACTTGCAAATGTCTCTTGTCTACTGAATTGCTCCCCTCTGCAAACTCTTAAGTTAATTCTCCACCTGGTTACTTGGAGTTAGTATTACATCAAGTTTGCATTCGTGTAGTTCGTTACATTTAATGATCTGAAATGTAAATGAACAGAAACTTCTGTTAGGTTTGTTTGATGTACTGTCTTCCAGTTTTTTTCTACAGTGATCATGATGCATTGCTGCATTCTTTCTCCCTAGTAAGGTGTGTCTATTACAGTAATGTCTACACCAGCTGTTCCCAACTAGTCTGCCAGGGCACACTGGGATGCCTCAGTAGGCTGTCAAGCGTGACCTAAAACTTTAGGTAACTACAATTTCTCAGTAAACTATGGTGCTTCAAGACCATACTACAACCATTATAATGCATTTTAACCTAAATAACTGTATTTAAACACTTATGAATAGTCTAATTAATAACCAATTTCATTTGGTCTTTGATTACTTGCAAGAAAGGTTTTCAGTGTTGTATTCAGTTTAAATGCAAGGCTACCTGGCATATACGGAAAGGTAAGCTTGGGTGTTCCAAGAAATCACTGCTAACCATGGGTGTGGCAGAACCCCAAAACAGTTAGGAACCTCTGGTATACACAGCAGTCACTGGGTTCTCATTGGCAGCTACCTGGCTTCCTTCAAGTTTTAATGTGTGTCAGTTAATACGCCCTCCATGTCTCAGAGTGATCCCTGCGGTCTGCTGGGGGCGCCTTCCTGGAGGTCCCCCGTGTTAAGCGGGGGGCCACAATGGAAAGGGCGTTCTTGGTGGCCAGGCTGCGATTCTGGAATTCCCTCCCAGAGGAAGCTCGCCTGGCCCTGGGTCTGCTGGCGTTCTGCCGAGCCTGCAAGACCTGGCTATTCGCCCAGGCCTTCGATGGGGAGGGTGGGGTAGGTGGGGGGGTGGATTTTAAGATGTTAAAGTAATGAGTGGGGTTGTTTTAAAATTGATAATTTTTAGGATTGCTGTTTGTTTTTATTTGTTGTAAGCTGCCCCAAGATGCCGTAGGCATGAGGGGACGGCTAATAAATATGACAAAGTAAATAAAATAAAATAAATAATATGAGTAAATATTTTAATGCAGTATCCAGTCATGTGGCAGGATAAAGGTGAAGGCTAGAAAAGAAAATGTGGAGGAAAAGGAATGCTATAATTAAATTATATGTGACAATGAGTGTTCTTATAACAGTGTTTTCTGGGTACACAAATACATAGGCATATATATATATATATATATATATGCCCACAAGAATGTAGGCTAGTGGGATTATGAACTCAAAAGAGGGCTAGATTTTTGACCAAGGGTGAAAACAAATGTGACAGTAGCCCATGTTGTCCCGCTTTGACCCGGGAATCGCCTGCACAGCTATTCGGCCCCGCCAGAAGTTGGCTTGCAATGGGTCCGGAACAGGTGGCCGGCTGCTACAGGATGCATCGGCTGGAGAAGATTGAAGACACATCCTGGGCCAAGGCTCACCCACTTGGGCCATTCCAGGCCAACGCAGGCCCATACGTCAGTTAGGCCTGCCCAGCCCTGCTGCGAGTCAGGATCAGTGGATCGGGCCCGCACACACCTGGCCTTGCTGAACCGCTGATTGGAGGAGAGAGGGGCTGGAGGAGAACACTCACTCCAGACTTGCTGAACAGCTGATGGGGGGGCTGGGCTCCTCCAGGCCCCCCACACATCAGCTGTTCAGCAGAGCAGGGGTGAGCGTGCTCCTCCAGGGCCTACCTTGATTAGATGTTTGGTGCACACACCTTGCCTACCAAACAGCTGATCGGGGGCGCTCCTTAGGGAAGTGCCAGATGGCCTTTCAAAACGAGAGGGAGCTGGCCCAGTGGCAGCAGGCACACCAGCTCCCTGTCACTTTTGAAAGGCCTCTTCCCCCTCTCCAGTGCCTCCCAGCTAGGAGATGCTAGAGGGAGGAAGCAGCACCCAGACTTTCAAAGTGACAGGGAGCCAACCCACTGGTAGCAGCCCAGGCCAGCTCCCTGTCACTTTGAAAGACCAGCTGGTGCTTACGTCAGGAGTGTCCCCCATCTGCTGTTTGGGAGGCTGGGGGCACGTACCGAACAGCAGATGGGGGGAGCCCGCCAAACAGCTGATTGGGGGGCGGGAGTGCCCCATCAGCTGTTCAGGAGCCCTGATCAGTTGTCTGGCAGCAGCTATTCCTGGTGTCCGATCCTGCTGCACCACATTGGCCTAGGAGTCCTGTCCCATGTGGACAGTTCCTCCGGCTGCCTTGGGGCATGGAGGAACTTGTGCCAGCAGCCCCCATACCTGGGTTATGGGGTGAGGGCTGTTGTGTGAACAACCCTCCACACCAACCCGAGGAGTGGCGGCTGCTGTGGTGCATGCCAGGGCAGGCTGGGGAGGTGCCTCACCTTCGCCACGTCTGTTTTCACCCCAAGAGTCTTACATAAATATTTTACGTGCAAAAAGATTGATTAAAGTCTGTAAAGTCAAGCATTTATACATTGGCAGTAAATTTAAGGCTACCTGCATAATCGTAACTCACCCAACTTGTGCATTTGTATTAGGATGCTTACCCAACCCATATAGAGAGAGTGTGGCTAACTTTCATTTTGTTTTCTACAACCTTCTGCCTCATTCAAAGTCTATCCAGTGCAATGAATGAGGGAAGGGTCTCGCAACTCAGGACAATATCATGCTGCAGATATGCAGGGAGCACAGTTCATCGGTAAGATTTTTACAGGCATCCTGCCCTGGATCAATCAGTTAAGCATGAAAATTATTTGAAGAGACTAGTTGGCTACTGAGTAAGAATGGTATAATTATTGGTTCTTGTAGGTTTCATAACATGCTCCACCATCCACTAACACACACACATGCATGGTAATTCTGAATTGGAGAAAGTGAACCAAAACTAAATTACGTAGGGATAGATTTCTAAAGGCAAAATAGCGATTACATACCCTAGCATTTACTGAAGTCAAGGGTTATGCACCTCGATGTCCTACTGTTTAAGTTGATTATTTACAAGTACAACCTTTTCAATCCTACACTTGACATGGCTTTGCTAAATTGGCTGACATTGCATGTGGAAAGAATCCAATTATATTGGGCTCTGAAAAATTTGAAAGCAAGTTTCATAGCTGCATTAAGCTAAAAATAAATCTTCAGAAACATGGAAATAGAATTTAAATGCACTGGCTGAAATCCCAACGCTCCAATTAATAGGGGTGTGCAATTAGTTTTTGGTTTTTAGTTACTAAAATAAATGGAGCCCCATTTGTTTTAGTAATAACTAGTGTTACGAAAATGGATGAATCATTTGCTTTCATCCATTTTCATTTTTAAAATTAAAAAAAATAATTTAAAACTGTATGCGCAAAATGGCTACTGAAATGCATGTTCTGCGCATGTGTGCCCTTTTTCAAAATGACACTGGCAGCACTGCCACCTTTTTGGAAAAGGGCAGCCAGTCTGCACATGCGCAGCGGATGTTATGCACATGTGCAGAACGTCTGACCTTTTCCAAAGTGGCGGCAATGTGGTCTAGTGACCATTTTGCACATGCGCACAGATTAAAAAAAATAATATCTAAAAATGAGGGGGGGAACACAAAAAACAAACAAGCTTTCAATGAAAACCCTGAAAATGAATGGTGTTGTCTTCTGCACACCCCACCAATGAAATCAATGGAAACTTTGTCACAGGCTTTAATAGGGCCAGGATTGCACCTAACATCTTTATTGTAGTAGAAGAAAGACATTCATTAGACCAGAAAAAGGGGGAGCTGGTTGTGATTTTGTTTGTGATTTAGCTGTTTGTTATTATGACACCCAGACAAAGTAGTTGTGCACTAGGCCACCATAGGGAGCCACATTTAGGGCACAATCCTCATTCATCCAGGTACACAAGGAGATTGTCTGTGCATAGTTAGCATAGCACTTTGAACCAAAGAGTGAGTGAGTGCTAAATCCTCATTCATAGTGAGAAGCATTGTCATGAGCAGCTCTTCAAGATCAGGACCACAAAGAGTGGTGTCACTAGGATTAGAGTCCATACTAATGTCATCAGAATTAGGAGTGGAATTTTATTTTATTTATTTATTTATTTATTTATTACAGCATTTTTACCCTGCCCTTCCTGCTTGGGTAGGCTTACAACATAACAAACATAAAAAGCTAAAAGTAATAGGAATAGGCCAAGATGATGTCAGAGTACAGACAGGAGATCAATACCGAGATTCAGTCCAATCGGGAGACTATACAAGGAGCAATCCAGAGTCAAGAACTGAAGGGCAAGCCAGGAAGTTGAAACCCAGGAAGTCAGTCTGAGAAGTGTGGGGCAAGGGCTAGGAGGCAGGCAAAGCTAGGAGCAGGGCTGGAGATGGACAAGGCAGAGGCCTGGGAAGCCGTGATTGGATCGGCTGCACTGGCAAGACTCATGGAAGAGACCTGGAAATTAAATAGCTTCATCCAGACAATCCCTGCACCGATCACACCCAACCAGTCAAGAATTCCATAGACCAGGCTGCTATCAGGGATAGGAGATTTGGATGCTCAGACTAGAACCATTAACTGCTCTCAGAGGGCTCCCTCTGCAAGCAGCCGCCCAGAGACAGAAGTCCCAGGTTTGAGTCTCATGGATTCTTCCAGCTGTGTGAAAAAATTACTGTCAGTGAGCTGCTGTCTGTAATGTGGGAGAACAGAACACACCTCCATACCACTGGGGCACAGTTATGAGTAGCCAGACCACATTTAAGGGCTGACTGTGCTTGACTTGGGGGGCGGGGGACACTGCATGTGCAAGTAAGAGTGGGTGATGGGAAATGATGCCTCTCACTATGAATGAGGATTTGGCACCCACTTAAGTCTAGCACAGCATTTCAGGATACAATTTTTGTATGCACTGGTCCTTGACAAATGAGAATTGCACCTTTGCAATAGCAACAGAAGAGTCAGCTTTGTTCTTTATCAGATGCGTCCCTGGTTTTCTGTGCACTGTGGTAACCAAAGGATGTGTAAAGAGTCCCAACACATCAGGTCACCATGCTGCCACTTAAAGTCAGTACAACAAATAACCAATTAATTCAAAAGAGTCTTTACAAAATCTGAAGACTATTTCCCCACTAGCTTCCAACCCTTTTGTCTCAAGCCAATTTCATCAGAACAGGGAAAGATTACCTTAAGCATTTCATGTATTCTTCTTGGTGGTGGGTTTTTGTTTTGTTTTGTATAACTCCAATCATATACCACCCTATTAATCCAGCTGGGACATAGCTTAAATACAAGAAAATGTCACCTTCATGTGAAGGGCCTACCTTTCAATATTTAAAGACATGACACTTTTAATAGGCCTGCTCTTTGGTCCAGTTGCAGGATGAAAGATCTGTCCTCCTTTATTAGTTACGACAGGCTTAGAATATTTAACCACATATGGTTCAGCAGAATGTGTAGGAAAAGAATCAAATGTTCCTGCTTTCATACCACCTGGCTGGAATGACAAATATTACACAAAACAAGTAATTCCAAACACCATATGGCAGGTCACATCAGATTGTGTAACCACCAGGAAACCAGTTCCAGATGAACCTAAACTGTTAAGAAAATCTAAATAATTGTTTAGATGAGTTCTCATTTGATAAAGTCTGTCAAAATTTGTAACCTGGATTATGAAGAAAGGCATTTAAAATATAAACGGAATAAAAACCCAAACACATTAACACATAAGGTTCTATTGTAGCAAATTTGAAGCTTGTAGTTCCTCTTTGGATTGATGGTAGAAATCAGTTTAGGACAGTCTTCAAGTGTTTTTGCTGTTGTGCCATCTAGTCTTACCAAGAGTAGGACTAGACCAGAGGTAAGCACCTTTTGGGCACTTATACTGTGGCTCCTGCCAAAAGTGGCTGCCGGGGGTGTATCCACGCAGCAGCAAGAGGAGCTGAGCCACCATTTCACAGTTGCTGAAGCCTCACAAGGGTCGTGGGAGCAGGGGGAGCATGCCTTGTGCTCATGCACTGCTCTTGCTTCTGCCTCAACTCACCAGACCACCTGGGAGCCAAAGCTTGAATCTGAGGGGGGAGCTGGAGAAAGCAGCACTGCCCCATCTCCAGGACTGGGGGAAACTGTAATCGATGTAATGCGTGTTGTGGTTCTTGGTGAAATGAAAATGTTGGGTTTGGGAACTTTGATTTTCTCCACCCTGGACTAGACTAATGCTGTAGTGGGCGAAATTATGTAATGGTGAGAATACACAGCGAATACAAAGCTTATTACACTCTGTTTCTGAACCTGTTCAACACCGTTAAAAGACAGACGTGGGAAGTAAAATTCATTGATACAAACTAGAACAACGGACTAAAGAGAGAGAGATTGGCTTTTGACTCATTGCAGCAGACAGCAATCCACTATCTGTTTACTATTTATTGTCTTACAGCTGTTTGATGTGCTAACTGACTATTTCTTTAATGAAGCCTAGCCTCTTTCTATTTATCTCCAGGGTGAGCTTTGACCTTCCCACTCTTGTCTGAAGTAGAAGTGCTGTATACAGCTTGAAAGTTTGCATATAGTCACTGAGAGGGTAAAAACAGATGTGACAGCAGCCCACTTTGGACCAGGCCTCACCTGCACGTCTATGCAGGCATCACCAGATGTTGGCCCGGAACTGCCTGGGCCATATCGACGGCTAGCCTGGGCTCTGACCTTGGAAAACCTCTGAGGTCACAGCCCAGGCTAAGGCCTGACCGACCGGGCCAAAGTGGGCCACAACAGGCTACCACATTTGTTTGGGCCAACAGACACAGCCCAGGTCGGGACCGTCATTGATGGCTGACTGTCATTGGCCCCCATGGCTGCCCATGGCTGGGCACTGGGTGCAGTGTGGGGGAGGGGCCAGCCACATGTTCATGTTTCTTCCGACCCTCCCTGGGCTCCAGACAGAGGCACATTTGTTCTGTGGCCAGACCTGGCCCAGACCATGTCTGCCACGGCTTCTCAACCTGGGCGGGGGTGCCACTGCACCACAGTCACGTTTGTCTTTACCCAGAAGCAGCGCCATGAAAAGGTACCATCTTGACGACTTTGTCTTGCTAATATTTGAAACTGTAGCCGGGATGTGGGTTGACTTTAACTGAAAATCCACTGCACCTCTAAACACCCCTATGACTGTTTCCACACTTGTAATGTTTACAGCCTACATGTCTTTACACCTTGGGGTCCTCCACCTTTGCAAGAATATGTACCACACACAAAAAGCCAGATTCACGAGTTGAACCCCTTGGCCATTATAATTTGGGGTGTTCCCAGACCATAGAATATTTATTTGGGTAGGCTCATCTCTGTATTTAAACAGAGGACAACTTCTGAATTTGTACTCAGTTCAGCAAATGTGTATGCACCAGCTTTAAAGTAAATGAAAGCTTTATAAAAAGAGGTCAGGCTACAAATCAAAAGTAAAGAAATGGTTTAGAGTTACAAGCGGTTGCTACTGAAAATGCAGGATAAATCTACTCAAATGGCTCCTTTCTCAAAAGCTCACCCTCAAGTCCAGTTATTAGCAAAGTTCTTTCACAACTCATGCTGAATCAGAGTTGGACCTTCCCATTATAGAGGATACTAGGATTGTCCTGCCCATTTTAATTTTGTGTTTGTATAGCTCCCAAGTCCTTTGATCTGACCAGTGCTAATATGATAACTAATATGCCTACTGATAAAAACACCCTGCTAGCTTCCTCTGCCTCCTGAGGCATATTTAAACATAGCCATTCCAGTTCGTCTTCCCATATCATCACCTTTTGTTTTGTGAGTTGGATTCACCTATTGTTCTCCAGGCTTGAACTCATTGTGGATTATAGTTTTACTTTAATTGATTTTGTCTAGTTCCAGAACATTCCTTACAACCAATACAGAATTACATTAATAATTTTTTAATTTATAATTCTGATTCATAATATTTATATCACTATACCCAGTGTTTCATCATGATTAAAATGACACCAAACATGAATGGTTTACATATATGCATATTGTATACATTATAGAAATCTTAACATCCTGTCTCAGGAGCCTTCTAAAAGATATAAGTCCTACATATCAACCAGTCCCTGTCAAAACTCATGGAGTTTTACCAGGGATGGATTTTCTCCTATATATATATATTTATTTATTTTTACCATTTATATGCCGTCCCCTCCTGCCTCAGGCATCTCTGGGTGGCTCACAACATATTAAAACATTGCAAAACATTAAAACAGTAAAATAAACCATAATAGTTTCAATTAAAACAATGTAAAACCCCATCCCCCCACCACCCCAACCCAACCCATCCACCCCATCTCCCTCGGGAAAGGCCCAGTGGAACAGCCAGGTCTTACATTGTTTGCGGAAAGAGGGGAGGTCGGCAGCCAAGCAGATCTCCAACGGGAGGGAGTTCCACAGCCGCGGCGCAGCCACAGAGAATGCCCCCTTCATAGCAGACACCCAGGAAACCCGGGGAACCCCGAGGAGGGCGCCCCCAGCCGACCGCAGGGGCCACTCCAGGACCCAGAGGGTGAGGCAGTCCTGCAGACAGGCGGGGCCCAAGCCGTTTAGGGCTTTAAAGGTCAGCACCAACACCTTAAATTGGGCCAGGAAACCTTCCAGCAGCCAGTGCAGAAAGCGAAGCATTGGTGTTATATGCTCGTGGCCTGTCCCCATTAAGAGATGGGCCACCGCATTCTGCACCAGCTGCAGCTTTCGAACCAATACCAAGGGTAGCCCCACGTAGAACGCATTGCAGTAATCCAGTCTCGAGGTAATAAACGCATATATCCTATCACTAAAAAGATGAATAAAACATATCACATTTTAAAGAACCAATACTTGATTTTCACTGTTTCTAGAATTTATCATTCCTTGCGGATTCTAGAAAGTAATAACAATAGTCAATAAAAATGTGAATTGAATCAAATACCAATACTATTTTTAATTTGGTAACAAAACTTTAGCTTTTTTATATTGTCATATAACTTTTCACTTCTTATCTTTCCCGTTTGAAAATGTGATTGTTATAACAGTAGCAGTGCGCTGATTCTGCAGATAATGCAGTTTTTTCAAGTAATCAGGTACACTATTAACTATTTGAGGTTTTTTTGTAGGACGATGGAGATATTGTTTTCTAAACTGCTGTCACCACAAAGAAAACTGAGTCATCACTTTCATATTTCTAACACTAAAAAAATATGTGGACGAAAAGACCAAAGAGATGCTTATGTCTTCTATACTGTCAGGACAGTCCTCCCCAATTAAAGTCAATGGGAGTTTTGTCATCGAGTTCAGAGTGGAGGATTGTGCTCCACGTGAGCCAGGCTTTCTACAAAGCCAAAAACAACAAATACATGGATTTTCACATTTCATTGATTGTAACTGGAAAAAAAAGCCTCACCTTTTTAGCAGGAGAAGTTGGTTTAAATGGCTGTCCAATTGGTTTTTCCGAGGGTGGTTTCTTAACTGGTGGTAAAGGTCTGTCATCATGATAAGGATTAATGTCAAAATACTCCCTTGGATAGAGGTTTAATTTGAAAGGCCCTCCTTTCATCAAGCGACGGTGGTCTTCAGAGTATTTCTGTAAAATACACAGTCAGAACAGGCCACATAGGAAAATTTAACCTCGGATAAATCTGACTAGAAAACATAAAAGGAAATTTTAGTTCAAAGTTGAAGAAAACTTTTAGTAATTTATGTCTCCAAATTTCCTCTCCTAATGATTTATCACGATTTTCATATACCCATTAAGTACATCACAGTGCAGAAGGACACAAGGCTTGGGCATAGGGAGAGACAGTGGCTGTTATTGAACAGGCATGGATTTTTGTGGTGGTGGGGAGGTCCGTGTGTGCTGTGTGAAGCACTGACACGCATCTGATGAATAGGGGGATTTAAACAGGCCAGGATGGGTGTGCACCCCTACGGCGCACTGCCAAGTCCTGCCCCTGCATGGAGCATCCTGGATTTTTCTCCAATGCTCCGTGCGTGGGCATAAGGGGGTAGTGTGTGGATCATGGGAGCGTGCGCTCACCCACGCCGCCTTCAGATGGGCACTTGGGTGGGTGGGGGATGGGTGGACCTACATGGGTGTGTCTCCTTTGAAAATGGCCAGAGATACATTCACAAAGCTGAGAAATCACAGGTTCATGTTTTTAGCTTAGTTCCAGGGGAGAGGAAACCCTGAATGCTAGGAGACTATGGCACATTTAAGAAGAACTGACACGCTTTTACAAATAAAGAGGTGGGGACAAAATAGGCAAATTATATTTGTTAGGAAGCTGTGAGGAACTGGGCTTTGAACTGGCATCACAGGCGGTTGTGACATGGTGGCTGGCTCAGTAACACCACTGTTGTGCCTTGGTTTGGGCCCAGCCTTTTGTCTAGTAGGCTCCCTGGGTCCCTTGCAGTGCTCTCCTCCACACCCCCTGGACTGACCCCATGCCAGGTTATAAAGCCACCCTGTAGCCACAGGAAACTGGGCAGAACATTTCATTGCTTCCAGTTCCTGCACTCTTCTTCCTGCTCTTGTCTGACTGTGCCCCTGTTCTGACTCTCAGCTTTATTCTTCTTTTCCCACACCTTGACTCAGTCTTGCTCCTGCCGAAGCAACAACAAAAATCAAATTCTCAATATTTTAAAACAAAAGACAGATGGTGTATCTGCAATCCCCCTCACAAAAAAAAACCCAAATAAATACTGGTCAGAAGTTATTTAAATTATTAATTTTTTATCAATTATTATTATTGTTGTTGTTTTAAAAAGAACACATAGCAAGGGTAGTCGATTTGCAAACGGTAATTAATGATACCAAATCATATTACCTTTAAATTTATTTTTCCTATGTCGTACACATCAGTCGAGTATGGATACTGCTTACCTATGGTAAGATTTGGATATCTGTATGGAGAAAATTGACAAAAGTCATTCAAAAATTCAAATTCAAGAAACATTCTGTGAATTAGCATGCAGGAAATTATTCTGAATTCTTTACCCATAGCCAGTTCCTTTCTTTCCAGGGTTTGTGTACAGATTCTTCCCGGGGGGGACGTATGTTGTCCTGGCTTTTAGTTGTGTGCTGAAGAATGGATATGTCCCACCAATTGTTCCATAATTGCTGCCTAGACCAGAACTGAAAAATAAAATAATCACAACAGCAATCCTAAATTATCCCTGTTAGCAAATTGCAACTGTGTTGTGCTGATATTACATGAACCCACAAAGAACCAATATCTTAGGATAGGAAAATAAAATGTGAGGTCCTGTCCATTTTGCGTGCACAATAATGATACCACGTACAGTGTGGCTGAGGTACACAATGGCTGTCATTTGTGGATCATGGCCTGTGGCTGTACATGGGGAAGAGTTAAGATCTTGGAGTATCTTCATTGAGCACTTTCACACTTGCTAGCAATGGACTCCTTAGTAATGGAGTTTTCCATTGGCATTGCCTGTTTTTCCTCTTTGGGGCAGTTTTTGTTTGTTTGGAAAAAAATTAAACAAATTCAGCTTTATTTAAATTCTTTCCCTCAGGTCACAACTAGATATTCACTAGCTTGCAGCCTATACTCAGTGCTCTGCTAGCACAAACTGGGGCATAGGTGGCTGGTAACTATCAATGGGAGGGGGGGCACAGGGGTTGGGGCTGGGCAGGGTGTCAATAGGGTTCTACATGACTTCTGAAAATTGGGGGGGGCGGGGGAAGCATGTTCCTGCATCCCCCCTCCCCCCCAAGTCACCTATGAGCCAGTCTGTTTTAACTTTTTACCCTTTGTCTCCATCAATTACATTTGGGACCAACACAGCAACCACACTCTCTCTAGACTACATGGGAGGTTTTATAAAGGCACATGTCACCCATGCATAGTCATGTGACTTAAATGAATACAAATCTTTAATATCTACAAATATCTCCCCGCCAGCCCACAATACTAGTGAAAGACGACAAATCCTCCTCAGGGCCAATACCATCCCAATCTGGAATTCTGAGGTTACAAAAAAGAACTTAGAATGAAATATTCTGAAAAGTGAAAAGTTTGATTTTTAATTTAAAACAAACAAAATTCAAAAGCCCCAAAGGAGAAAAAAATGAGTGCAACAGAGAGATACATGTGAATGGTAGTCAAAACCATATTTTGCATGGACGTGAATAACGGCCTTAGCTACACCTGGGTTTGGACAGTAGATACCCACACCTTGAATGTTATACTATTTTGCATGTTGCCTGTATTTGCAATTTTACATAAATAAAGCTTTGTGGGGGGAGCGGGCAATGGCCTGAGCTGTAATTATGTGATGCTACATGGGTTCTTTGCTCTCAGTGGGCCTTTTCACACGGGCTTGCCCCCCATCACACACATGTGTGTATGGGGGGGAGGGAATGCCCATTTGAATGCTGCAGCAGGTGCAGGTGGGAGGGGTGGCCGTCTGTAGAAATGGCACCCGCGGTGGGGGGG
>QEPC01001717.1:2333836-2349051 GCA_003113815.1 Sphenodon punctatus | reverse complement strand
GGCGGCAACTGGGGAGGCTAGGGAGGGGAAGCCCCAAGGGTTTGTTCATTCCCCTTCCCCCGTGAAATCTCCTGCCCCACGTCCCCGCAGCGCAGGCTAGAAATTCTGCGCTGCGGTAAGCGGGGCAGGAGATTCCGCGGGGGGAGGGGAATTCCGCGGGAAATCTGCGAATCGCAGACCCGCGTTTCCCTCGGGGCCCTGCCCATAGAGCACACCTGCAGCCCTGCAATATGTATAATAAAATACAACACCCAATTTATCAGTGTTAGAGTGTCTGTGAAAAGGGCCATAAATTCATGTTTTCATAAAAGCACCAGGTGCACGGAGGACTGATTATGCTTCAATATCAGATATATTATTTATTTAGATTTTTATCCCACCCTATCCCTTAGGCTCAGGGTCGCTTACAATTTTTAACTCATTAACTGTAATATTAACTAATTAACTCAACTCTTAATCCTCTCAACAACCCTGTAAGGTATGTTAGACTGAGAGACCTGTGACTGGGCCAGGGTCACTCAGTGATTTTATGGCTAAGGGGAGTCTTGAACCGGGGACTCCCCCTACCGCCTGGTCCAAGTACTGCACTTTTAACCACTGGTGAAAATAGGAGAAAAATGAAAAAGTCTAGTGGAAATAGGAGAAATTCAGAGCAGCTGGTTCTGTCAGCCCCTCACCCCAAAGCTCCATTCTTAACTTCACACATAAATGGATGAACATCTTGTCCAGGACAGCAACCTTTGCAGGGGCTGACTCTTGGAGCGTCTCAAGGTGCTTGGGATAGCACCCTCAGAAGGTCTGCAAGTAGCGTGGACCTCTCGATGATGCCTCCAGGAGTCCAAGCTGGAGATCAACCCTCTTCAACCACCAGTCTGGGGACTGATGCAATAGTGGGGTCTTACAGCAGATGTCCCCCAGTTTGGGATTACCCTGTGAGTGAGTTTCCTTTTTCCCATCAAACATCTGATCAGCAGGAAGCACGAGTGTTTCCTCACCCACAGTAAAAGACACAGGCAGGGTTTGCACTGCAGACCAGCTAGCTACCACCTGCAGTGCATCATCAAACAGTGCCATCAAACAGCCGCCCATCGCGCAGCAAGAGAGCCCATCAAACAGCTGATCAGCAGATAGCAGGAGAAGGCTTGCAGTGAGGGGGTGACAATGTTTTGTTGTTGTTGTTTTGCCAGGCAGCAAGCTAGTACAGCAAGCATGCTAGGGCAGGACTGGCTGCAGTTCTGTGGCTTGTGCTTGCCAAACCCCACTCACTTCCACTGGCACCTGTATGTTAGAACTGCAGTCTCTGCTATCTTTGGTCCTGTTGGTTATTTGCTCTACTTGACTATGGTTGTAATGTATTTTAACACTGCTTCTTCACTACAGGTTGTATGTACCTACGTATAAGAAAAATCCACTCCTCTCATTAAAATATTTTATAGGAAATTTGTCCAAATAATGCTTGAGACAGCAAGAAAAAGGTCTGTTTAAGACAGAGGTCCCCAAACTGTAGGCTGGGTCCCCAAGTGGGGTCACTTCATCTGTGTCCAGGTCATGATTCCAAATGATACTTGGTATAGCTTGTGTGACTTTACTGAGGTGTGGGATCACAGGATTCCATTTAAATCTGAAAATGGGGTTACCCAGGTTAAAACGTTTGGGAATCCCTGATATTAAAGCCTTTGCACAACACTTACGGCATTTTTTCTCCATTACTGGGAAGGAAAGCTTTGCTCAAATTTTTCTTTGACTCTGCCAATCGATATCGCCTCCGGAGCTGAATGAGGTTGGAGTAGGCTTCGCCTTCAAATAGCCTCACAAATTGAGGCTCAAAGTAACCTGCCTGAAGCGCTGACTTCTCTTTGCTGCCTCCAAGTAGCATCTGTTTGTTCTTGCTTGCAGCTTCATTGAAAGGGCCTTTAAAACAGTTAAGTGTTGAACTGTACAGCTTTGCTTAACTGAAGTTTTAAAATGCTGGCTGTTTTTACACAGCCCTGCAAAGGGTGTGTGTGTGTGTGTGTGTGTGTGTGTGTGTGTGGTCGGCTGGCGCATGCGCAGTGGGTGTATCCTCACGCACCCCCCACTCATCAACACACACAGAGCAACTTCCGTTTTCCCTGGTTGCTCCATGCGTGTTGATGAGTGCGGAGTGCGTGAGGATGTATGTTAGGTTAGGCAGGAGGGCACATGCACTCCCACTCACCGTGCGCGCCTGCACCGCGTTCTTCACATGGGGCTCTCCCACTCATAAACACCCAGATTTCTGAGTGTTCATGAGTGGGAGAGCCCCATGTAAAAAGAGCCGCTGTAATGGGTGCTGGTAGCTCAATACAGAGACTTTCTCTACCAAGGGTGCTTTTAGACAAGCACTACCCACTCACCAGACACCCGCTATACATGTTGCAAGGCACCCACAGGGCACCACTGCAGCCCTGCAACATGTATAATGGGTGGAAGGTGGGTGGGTAGTGGGTGGAGAGGTGCTTGTCTAAAAGCACCCTAAGATTGTAATCCTCAAACCATTCACTCGGAAGTAGTCCCATTGATGATTTAAGAATTCTGGTCTAGCAGCTCAATCCTCCAGCAGATAATATGCACTAGAGGCATGCAAGTCCCATTCACGTCAGTTGGACTTGTGGGCACCCTAGCTGATAGCATGTGATTTAATTGCCAGAGGATCAATCTGCTCATCACATATTTAGATCCAATTCAAGTTTGATAATGATTAAATGCTGATACTATGGGTGTCTTTAGATGGATGTGGGGGTGCTCACCCATGGGCTGGCAATCACTGTTCTAGTCAATTGCTCTGTTCATGGGCTATGGGTGGAGGTGGGGGGAGATGGGTGTACTGGCCGTGGCAGTCACATGGGCGGCGCCCACACATGCCCACGCAGCAGATCTGCATGGGCCCGTCTCATTTAAAATGGGCCACAGTTTCAGGGATGTCTTAAAAATCAATTTGATAGCCTGTTTGCCTAATTTTATACCATTTACCTACACTTCCGAAAATAATTTAAGAATCAGGCCTAGGTGGAGGCTAAAAATACTTGTACTGCTGAGCAGCAAATAAAACAACTCACGGGAAAACTGTGAGGCATATTTATCGCCAATGGTCACATACTCCATCTCACTGAAGAGGCCAATCCGCTCCATGTCTGTTTTTCCTTCTGCAGTCATGGCTGGTTCTGGGCGATAACTCACTACACTAGAAAATGTGGAGGTTTCTTCTGCTCACTTTTCTTTTACTGCAAAAAATAATAAAAACTAAAGAGTCAAAGTTAGCAGCAAAAATGTTAAGAATTTAAAATAAAAAAGGTACTATCTTTGGTTTTGAGCTTTAAATGTACAGAGGGGGTGATCACTCCATTCCCATGCTTTTCTGCTGTGCTCCCTTTAAAAGCTATGTATGCTTGTGAAATACTGTAAGTTGTAATAACTGGAATTGGGACAGGGAAAGAGAGAGCTGGTTGTGTGGGGCAGAAATAGCATTATCCCATATTTTCTGATAAAAACCAAAACCCCAGTTAATTTGTTAGGAGTGTAACATTTCCCACTATGGTTACTTAACCTTGAGATAGAACTTGGTTTAAAACTTTACAGCAGAAAGATCAGTAGTGTAAATAGTTCAGAGAAGTGGCAAGAGAGGCTACATGGAAGAGCACCCACTTTAATTTCCCGAATTAGACTCTCAAACACACACCATCTTGCCTCCAAAGCCACACCTGCAACAGTGCTGGAGTCTTAAAGATACTCTCACTTCAGCCCTCCAAAATAAAATTCACACTACACTGATAACTGTTAATAAATGGAAGACCCTATTCAAGTATTTTTGGTAAGAAATGAAAAAAAACAACTAGTTAAATACTGCTGTAATAAAATACGTGCATGTCCTTGTTCCAGTTTGCATACTCATATATTGTTACAATCTCATTGCAAAAGCGCAGCTATGCTATGTTTGTATATAAGCACTGCACAAGGTATCTCGATTATCTCTGCACGACTATCATCATTGTGTCATTCTTTCACAGACTTGCATGCTTAAACGTCACAGTTTGTATTAACCTTCAGTGCCCGGTTGTTGTTAATTGCAAGAGTCGAGTGGCACTTACACCTGAAGAACAGTTCAGAGTTAATTTCTGAAGGGTTCGGTCACCCTTCCCTACCCAGCCAGATGGCCTGATCAGGGTCAGCAGAGACAGCAGCCGCCTCCTCCTTCTACCCTGCCCAGGCAGGAATAACTTCTATGAGCGAACTTGCTCCGGGATGCTTTGTTGATGCAAGTTACCTTGGATTCCGGATGATCCAATACAAAAGTATCATGTAATCTTTCAGTATCCCCCCCCCCACACTATCTTTTTTTAGGTTTGGTATAGCCCACATAGAATGCGACTGCGCTCTACCGCGGTGGCTCTTGGGAGTTGTGGTTCTCTCTTGCCGTTGCCTTGGCAGAAGCACCGCTCACATGATCTTTGCCTGAACGTTTCCTTGCCGAGGTGACGCGTCAGCTACTTCCGCGCGTGAGGAGAGCGCGGCTGATTCCTCCCCCACCTCCTTAGGGAGGAGACTAGGGGCGGAGTATGCACCCGAGGGTCCCCCTGAGCGCGCCGCTGACAGACGTGGTGAGTCCGCCCCTCTCCGGTGGGGTGGGGGCTGCTTGGGGAAGTGGAGGGGCCGTGCCTGCTATGAAAGCTGCTCATGCGGCACGCGAAGCTGGCTTCACTCCCCCCCCCGCACCCCAGTGTGTGGGTGGTCTTTGTGCTGGGGCGCTGGTGCCCATCCCCTGGCCCGATGCCCTGTCTGGACATCATGGGTTGGGCCTGTCCATTTAGAGTCGCCTGCCCCATGCCTGTTTTGACTGATGTTTCAGGCCCATAGACTATGGGCCTGAAACATCAGTCAAGAGACCCCTTCACATCCCTTCCCCCCCCCCTGCTCTTTGGCTTGGAAGCCCTTCTGCCTATTCATGGCCATGGCCACAGTCGCCCTAGACACAGACCCTTAACCGCTCCAACAAACTCAGAAATCATGTGTCAGCCTGGGCTCAGCTGGACTGATACTAGAGGTACAATAGCAGCACATCAGCCCCAATCTAGCAAGCATATGGTCCCTAAGGAGGAATCTCATTCCAGCACCTCTTATCTTCTATCCAGAATTACCCCCACTTTCCTGACCCTACCCTATATTTTATCCCCTTCTTTTGTCACTCCTTACAATAATTTATTCTCTCATTTTACTTAAATAACTTTGGCTTTTTTTCCTACTAACATTACAATTCAACTTTTTTTTCACCCATAGGTGATTGTAGAGACCATGGACATACTCTTTAGAATAAGAGGTGGTCTGGATCTGGCATTTCAGCTAGCAACTAGTGATGGTTTGTCTACATGAATGTCATTTGTTATAAGATTGGGAAGCCTTTATATTAAAAAACAAAAACTATCCACATTGGGTCTAGTCTAATCATTTCCTTCATGTACATAAGAAATACTATACTGAGTCAGATCAATGGTCCATCCAGCAGAGCATCTTTTTCTCCAGCAGTGACCACCTTTGGCCACTTCAGAGAAGTACACAACAGTCAGAGGTTACCACCCCCAACCGACTTGACTAATATTGACCTCCTCACTAAATGTCTAAGATTTTTTCTCAAATTTTAAAGCAGTAGTTTGTTTTTTCTTTCCCATTAGTGTGTGTCATAGCCCACCAAGCGAAGTAACAGTGGCTTCACCTCCTTCCAGGATGGACTGTTTCAGCCACTAATACAATACACACATTCTTCTGCATTGTGATTGGCGACTGAAGCCATTGGGTATCTTCAGAAGTGACGCTACCACACTTAGACCCAATCTGGGGTAACGGCTGCTACCCTGCCCCAGGGTAGGCCAATACCCAGAACAGACATGACGGTGCGCTTTAGCACACTTTGCCCCAAACTGTGGTGGCGCTTACCACCGGCTGTTCCCTGTGATTTTTCTAAGATCACAACCAATGGTGACTGCTACTATAGTTTGGGGCAAAGTGTGGGGAACATCTGGCGGCTGCCGAACAAAAGCGATGGTGGTTGTGACCCTGGGGTGGGGTAAAGTGTGGCTAAACGTGGTAGCGTCACTTCTGAAAATACCCATTGATTAGAGAAACCTGCATCACGATTGATAACTCAGTCAGCCATCAATTACAGTGCTTGCTTCCTGGAAATAAGTGGAACGGCCACATCTTAATGGCTGAGGTGGCTGAGCTAGGAGTGCTAGAGAAGGAGTTTAGATTGTTGTGGCGGCAGCAGCAGACCCCCAAAGTGGGAGGAGGATTCCCCCTTTTCCAAAACTATGGAGAGCTCGCTCGCTTGTTCCCTCTCTTCTCTATGAAGCCTAAAGAAGCGGGGAATAGCCCAGTAGAAAATATAATTAAGTAACACTGCTCTAAAGGATGGGAGCATAAGGATACTTTTGTTTTCTCACCTGTACACGTTTAATTCACTATACACTTTTTCCTTATAGTTAAAACAATTCAAAGATGAAGTGTATTAGGCTATGTTTTTTATTTCTAAATTGTACCTCTTAAGGGCCGTATGTAGAGACTGTTGACTTGTTCTCATTTTTGCATAAATTCTTTAGGGAAGCACTGCAGATTCCAGGAATGTATTGCATGCAGGTGGTGTTGCTTAGAATGTATTCCAGCCCAGCAAAACTTCACATACAGTGTGAAATTCAGCTTAGTAGAAAGGATCTGATACAGCTACCTGTCTACATGATATGCAGATTCCATGGTAATTCTGGGCAGGAAGAGTGTGTGAGAAGTGCAGTCGTTCATGGGGCTTTTTATTATATTATGTGGAGGGGCTAAATAATCTAATGCTTAAATAAGCCTAAATGAGCTAGGGAGCCTTTGTGAATCCAGTGACCAGAATATAAGAACTGTCTTACTAGGTCAGACCTATGGTCCATCTAGCCCAGTATCCTTCCTCCAACAGTAGCCAGTGCTGGATGCATCATAGGAAGCATACAAAAATGAGGCCTATGTGGAATGGCACATTGAGTAATTCACTCCCGTCCCTTCTGGGAAGAAATCAGGAATCTTATCGATGCTTTAGCTGCTTTTCCAGGTCATGATGTGAAGTATAGTTGGTGAAAGGGCTGTGCTGAAACATTGTGTCTTTCTTATGAATTCCCTCCCCGTGCTCCCTCTTTTAGTTTCCCAAGAAAAAAAAATCCTGCTTAGACTTGACTTATGGAGGGATGGATTTAACCTGTAGCAAATTATTAATGTTATTTATATAGCAACGTGCCTAGTGCTGAACAGTCATGTACTAAAGATAGGTCCCTGACCAAAGGGGCTTACAATCTAGGGTGCAAAAGGGAGGGGAGACAGGGCAGAATAAAACATAGGGAAAGACACGGATATGTACATGAAGCTGAGAAGTCAGCTGCTTAGCTAGCTTACAGGGGCAGAAGCAGGACCTAGAAGGATGGAATGGTAGAAGGAGCATCAGTGAGCAATATATTGGGGTGAGGAGCTAGGGAAAGCCTAGTAGACTTTTAGGAGGGATTTTATAGTTGAGAGGGAGCAAAGACTGACCATTTTTACACAGGCTGTATGGGGTGAGGGTTCCGTGTTTGCGCCGGTGCATGTGTAGTGGGTGGGAGGAGGGTTTAGATAGATGCACACGCATCGTATCCACCCCCCACTCATCAACACACACAGAGAACTGCCTTTTTCACCGTTTGCTCCGTGCATGTTGATGGGTGGGAGTGGGGTGGGGATGTTTGTTTGGCGGGAGAACGCACACCCGCCCACCATGTCTTTTACATAAGACACACCCATGCGTGAACACCCAGATTTGGTGCGTCTCATGTGAAAAGGGCCTATGTGTTCAGGAAGGGACTTCCAGGCATAGGGGGTTATAGAGCAAAGGATGGTTTAGGGAGCAGGAGACGGGCAGGTGAGAACGGTTGACAGAAGAAGCGCGAAATTGACATGTGTAAGGGAAGTCTTAAACCCCGATACTGCTGACATTTTTGCACAGCCTTATCTTTCACCTCACGAGTAAAGATACTATTTATGTGTGAGCCTGAATAGAATCAGTCTCCCCAGCAGTGTTGGCTCTACTTTGTTCATGCTCTAGTTTAAAATACGATTTCAAATGCACTTGAGCAAATCTGTTAAGTGTCTGACCATGAGGCTACTTATGAGTTAATTTTTTTCCAAGGATAAAATTAATTTTGTTTTCCTTTTTAAATGCCTTTCAGCTGTACTACAATTTAGGGAATTATCTGAATAACACTAAGTATATCAACATTAATCCTATCTGGATTCTTTCTTAGAAATTTCAACAAAGAAGGCAATAAGATACGTTTTCAGTGATCTCTCAACCAAACTGTCGTCCAATGTGGTGGTGTTCAGAGTTTGCCGTAGCTCTGTGTATCTATGGCCTAATAACAGTATGAATACAGTTGCATCTGAATTGACTGATGATTCTGCTTGTAAGGAGATAATACGATTTATTCAGTAAGTATATTTGAAAAATTAGGGACATAATCATGATGATGATAGATTCATTTCTTGTTCTAATTTTCTCTTTTTGATTTCAGATTTGATCAAGAAGATGAAACTAAACGAAAATTTGCAAAAAGAAAGGATAAAAAGTTAGAAGAAACGGTATACATTTTTTACCTTAACAGATTATAACAAGCAAAAAGCCATTCAGTACTATTGTGTCCTATTCCCAAAGGCTGAATTGTGTAGGCAACTATTAGCCACCCAGAGCCCCACAGAATTCATAAGGGCCTTTACACAAATGCAAAGGTCCATGCAAGCCAATCAGCTTGTGGGAACAAATCCATTTGTTTATTTTCTTGCTTGGATTTTTAACCTGCCTTCCCCAAAAGGGACAGAGCAGTTAACAACATAAAATATACATAAATTAGACATGAAATATACAAAGATAAAACCTGTAAAAATATAAACTTTATAAAATTCTCATTAAAACTGCACCCTGAGCCTCATCCCCTCCTGCTAACTGCCTGGCCAGATAAATAGATCTTATGTTGCCTTTAGAGCAATGTTAGCCATCTAAATTCATTTATTACTAGAGTTCTTCATCTTCTTTTCACTCCTTTCTCATATCTAATTGAGGCAGCCATTTGCTTTCAACTCCTTAACGTTTGCTTAGCTGTGAACTCAACACTAAGGGTGAAACAAGAATAAAAAATATTCTCGTGAGAATTGAGTGATATTCTTGCAACTCCAGCAAGATCTTGCCATGGTTCTCGAAACCCCCAAAAGATGCTCTATGCATGTGCAGAATGGCCATGGCAGCCATTTAGTGTACACGCAGAGAGGTTTTCTTGACTCTCAAGAATGGGTTGAGAAATGGATGATTCTCGACTCATTCTTGAAAACCTTGTTGAGAACCAGGTTCTCAAAAAGGAGATTTTCGAGAACAGTGAGGGAGAGTTTCAGCCCTACTCAATACTCTTGAGCTGTCTTGATTTCTCCTTTCTTTTTCCTGTCTTGTTAGACCTATACAACCAATGCACTTTACTTTTTGTTCTTTGCAGCAGCAGATAGTAAATATAAATTTTATGTTGGAAATGACAACTCCTTCAGAAGCTTTTGCTCCAGTCATAGAAAGGGAAAATAAGGGACACCACTACATAAGCATGACCTTGCCAGTTGATGCTGTTGTATTAGTTTCTCCAGAAGAAACATGGAGGAAGTAAGTACGTTATATCTACAGCTTGTATTTTTGAGTTCACTTTTAGTGTATTCTTTTTTGATGTATACAGAAACGGTAGCTACTGCAGCTACACCTTCTTATATCTGGTTTTATTGTAATTCCTAATTCTGTTACTGTACTGTTTGAGTAACTTTTGCCATCACCAGGGCATGAAATTTCAGATCTAAGTCTGGGAGTCAAAAAAATAAAATATAATTCAATTGCCAGACTTTATCCTGATATGAAGCTGTTCTTGCCCCACTACACCCCTGAACCAGTCACCAGCCTCAGTTTTCTGGTCGCCAGTGTCTCCCAGAGCTGCAAATTTCATGCCCTGCCATCACCACTCAAAAAGAAATACATGATACCAGGGGAAATGTTCAAATGACAGTCTGCCATACCCTTTTAATTTTATTAAATATATATAAACGTGTAAGAAAGTAGTCTTTGGTAAATCATTGAAGTTTCAGAATTGCTCTTATGGAGCTACACTTGACTAGTAGTTTGTTTATCTCCACCTGTGCCCAGTTTAATAAGTGTGGATTTACCAGTACTTTTGAGATGGCAGGTCCATGCCCAGAAAGTGGGCATAAAAGTGACCCAGGCAGCTGAAGGTATTTTGCCCTTCTTCAATAAGTTCAACAGGAAGCCATGGGTAGAAGCATTTATAGCAGAAAAAGCAAAGCTTGAGACTATGCTGTTATACGGGGCTGAACTTTGGGGAGTTCATGACAAGGCAGTAGCCATTGTGGAAAAGGCCCAGAGCACCACCTTCAAAAAAAACAAAAAAACACCCTACTTATGGTTCATCAAGAAACTCCAGTCTTGATGGCTAAGCTTGAAACAGGTTCAGTGAACATCGGGACGACAGCTAGACTACGCTCAATATATTACTGGTTAAAGATCAGAAAGTATTCTCCCTTGAGACTCCCTACGTAGGTCTTGTCAAATGCCACACAGCCTGGTGATCGCCTATCTCCATGGTTGCTGGGGATAAGGAAGTTAATGTTTTTTTCAGGGCTGGTGGGATAGGTGGTTTTGTACTGCTCTATTACCCCTGCATGATGATAAACGAATTACTGATATAAGGTTTTTGGATATCTCGAGACCAGAAGACATGGCAGCATTGAGAGCATTAAAATGTACCCCGTTGTACAAACATATTAAAGTTGATTGGGACCAGGCTCTTTATTTCATCTCTAGTCAATTATTTTCAGCATACAGAGGTGCTTACAAAGCTAAGATTTGACCAAAGAGGAACAGCGGTGGAGATAGGTGGTTGGGCAAGGATTCCGTACAAGTAGAGATTGTGTTCTTGCCCTCTGGGGGAGGTAGAGGATGTGATGCATTTTCTTTGGAATTGCCCCTTATACACGGATATGAGGAATAGATATCTTAGCCCTCTTGCTGGAAAATTGGGATATTTTAATATCTTTGAAAAAACAGTCTGGGTCGTTCAGAATATGTCACTTCAAGTACTGAATGCTCTTGCTTGTTATAGTTATGTAGCAAGGAAACATAGCAAGAAATTCAGGCATCTAGGTGTCTAGTTGGACTTAGATGCTTTTTGGATGATAAAATAGCTTGCTCTGGGGATTGATGAAGTATTTAAATTCAATTCCTAGTTAATTGGAATCCAGTGTTGTAGCTCTGTAAAAGAATTAAGTTATTGGACCGGGTTTCTCATTATGTCACTTTATTGGATTATATTTTTGATGAGTGAGGATTCCTTGTCTGATTCCTGGGGTTAAGACATGATGGACATGGGGCTCAGATAGTCTGGTCTGATGCTCTTCTAAGGAGCAAAGACAGTTAAATAGGACTTCAGTAAGGGTCATGTTTGGATATCAGGGGTAAGATACCTGTAAACAAATGAGATTCACTGTCAAAAATATGTAAAGTTTTTATTACTTGTAAAGTGATTATTACAATTTATGTTTTTATTGATGTAAAATGTGTGATTGTTGATTTAGAGGTTTGATGCTTTTTTGTATTATTTGGCTTTGCCGTAAATAAATTACTACTACTACTACCGTTTCACTAGTGAATGGAATGGAAGACATTTCAGATGTCATGCTCACTGGGTATTTCTCCATGGGCTCAATTCTACATGGAACTGAACATTCTAGTCTAGTAAAACAAAGGGTTTAAGATCTGATTCATTGTTTAAATTAAAATCCTTGTAGGACTAAGCCACTGGCAAATGGTTTTCATGCTCACAAAAGTTGAGGGAAGTCCAGCAGTAGTGTCCAAATATGGACATTGTCTCTCAATACCTGCTGGTATAGGCTAAAAGAGGGATGTCAGTAGCAGATGCATTACACTGAATGTGAAGAGTGGGTATAAATGAGAAATAGAGGGGCTTGTAGTACTATGAGAAGGAGCCAACTCTATGTTGCTGCTCTTTTAGTCATTAAGTATTTTTATTATGTCTCACAGCGTACGAAATCTTCTGTTGAATGCAGTTCACACACAGCTAACTGATATGGAAAGATGCATTTTAAGATACATGAAAGGAACATCTATAGTGGTACCTGAACAATTTAACTTCATGTTACCAGGAAAAAAGCAACTTGTAACAGTTTCATATCCTAAAGGCATTTCAGATAATCAGCTGAAGACTTACAGAGAGGTAAAAACGATCTTGATGCATCATTTGGGTGGCGTAGACCAAATAATGAGAGAGCCTGGCTTTTAATAACGGTTGGAATAATGACTAAATGTATATTTAGATGTTTGTCAGAAATTTTCCTTCATAAACAGTATAATTGTGTATAGACTTCTATAGAAGCCTGTATACTGGAGGTATACATTAAGATCTCCATGTTCAAGTAAATACTGCTTAATGATTACTTACGTAGCCTGATTGTTTTTACTCTGTTCCAAATGGTGCTTTAAAAAAGAAATACTTTTTAAAACGATTAACTTACAATGCTAGCTTGGCCTGTTTAATGTACATAAATATGTTGCAACTAGCAGATCTAAAGTAGGCTTTGCATTTCTTTATTATCAAAAGTTGTATATGTTGTAATATGCCCCATAACACACTCTACGTGGGGCTCCCCATGACAATGACTCGGAGGCTGCAGCTAGTGCAGAATGCGGCGGCCCGTCTCTTGGTGGGATTGGGCTGCCGGGAGCACATAACACTGGTTCCGTGCTCTGCGCTCTGCACTGGCTGTAGATAGCATTCCAGACCCACTTCAGGGTGTTGGTTTTGACCTATAAAGCTCTAAACGGTCTAGGCCCTGCCTACCTGTGGGACCGCCTCACCCCCAGGTGCTGAATTGACTCCTGTTTTCGTCCGGGGGTGCCCTGCTCGAGGTTCCCAGAGTCTTCTGGGGGGCCATGCACGAGAGGGCATTCTTGGTGGCCGCATCGCTGCTGTGGCACGGCTGGCCCCGGACCGCCCCTCTTTTCGGAAAAGTTGTAAGACCTGGCTATTCCGCCAGACATTTGGTGGGGGAGAGGGGGTCGGGTGTTAAATGTCGCCCTCCTCTTGGCAGTTTAAAAAAATGTTTTATATTGGATTTTATTTGTGTTTTTATATTGCAAGCTGCCCTGGGCTGCCTGATAGCAGGAGGGGTGGGGTATTAAATTGAAAAATAAATAAATATACAGTCAAACCACACTATATGCTTATAATGAACCCCCATCTATATTAATCCCAACTTGAAGAATCACTTCCATCAACTGCATACTGCCAAACCCTATTATAGTGAACAACCAGATATAGTTGTCATATAACCAGATATAGTTGTTATATAACAAGCAAATAACACTCATTTTTAAAACTAAATTTGTAAAACCTTGAGGTTTTAAAAATTTTACAAATCTGTTTTTAAAACATAACGCATGAACCGCCAGGCACCATTGTTTAATGGTGGCTGGCGACTTCCAGTGCATGTAAACACGCCCTGTGTGACTTTTTTAAGAGCAGATTTGTCAATCTGCTAGATTCCCCTGCTCGTCTGAAAATGCCCATAGTGAATGTTCTCTCTGGTCCTATGGGTGTTCGTTATAATGAAGTTATACTGCATGTGAAAAGGATTTGCTTACCATACAGATCCTTTCACACTGCACCTTCTGCTGCCCCCAGCGAGGGCAAACGTGCACATTCCATATTGATACTCCTAGAAGTGTTAATATATAGCAGCCAAAAATAGGGGTTATGAAAACTTCACCATCAATATATCTTTAAAAATGAAACTTGAATTAATGTTCATGTTAACTCTTCATTTCTGCTTGTGCCTTCCCTGTAGGAATTACATGGACTGTTTCATCTGCCATCGGACCGACCATATTTCAGAAGAGCAAATGCTTATCACTTCCCAGATAAACCATATAAAGACGGATATCTCAGAAATCCACACCTACATCTCAACCCACCTGGCATAGAGTATGGTATGGTGAGTTTCACTTAATTCACTATACTGTGTTGTTCTTGAAACAATTTGCAACTTGCTGTGAATCAGCCGAAGAAATTGAATTTAAATAAGAGAAGACAAAGAAAGGAGGCCTTCACTTAAGCTCTGGCCATCCTATGCAGAGATAGGGATGCTGTTTTCTCCAGGAAGGCTGATGGCATGATTCACAGGCCATGTTCACATGACCAGCTAACTCAATCTATTAAATCCTTAACTTGATTGTACCTTGGCATTGTTCACACATCAAGCGATGGTGTTCACAAGTTGGAGACAGAATATGTACTCTGGAATAATCAGGCACAGATAATCCTCCCAAATGTACTTTGTAATGTGAACCCTTTCCATATTTGTTTGGCAAACACCGCATACAAATCAGTCCCAGGCTGCAGTGCAAAGTCTCTCTTCTGTTGAGAATCCCAGAATGCTTTGCATGCAAGTAATGAAAAGACAGGTGTCTTTGGGTAAAAACGGATGTGACAGTGGTCTGCTTCATCACACTTTGACCCTGACCTGGACCTCACCTGCACATCTGTTCAGGCGCTGCCAGATATTGGCCTGGGATTGCTCCAGGCCATTTTGGCAGGTAGCCTGGGCTGTGACCTTGGAAAACCAACCCAGGCCACAGCAGACTATCACGTCTGTTGACAGGCCACCAACTGCCTGGGTTGGGGCCACCATGGCAGGCCATCAATGGGGGGGGAGGACACTGGGCACACTGTGGGGCAGTGCCAGCTGGCTGCACGTTTGTTCTTTTCCCCGCGCTCCCTGGTGGCCCAGCTGCTGTCACGTTTGTTTGGCGGCCTAGCCCAGCCTGTGTCCATTGCAACTTTCTTGGTTGTGTTGAGCCGCCGCCATCGTGTGTGTTTACCCATTGTGTACACTTTCATGACATGACCCCTGTGGTAGATGGCAGCAGTACTAAATCAGTTTAGGAGTGTAGTGTGAATGATACTGAAGTGAGTTACTAAAACCTGAATATTAATTCCTTAATAAGCCAAGTGTGTGCACCTGGGACCTCACATCCTCGTGAATATTACACTCCTTGTCTCTCCCTCTGTTCCCGTTCCTTTGTCTCTCTT
>QEPC01001717.1:2316936-2333636 GCA_003113815.1 Sphenodon punctatus | reverse complement strand
TTTTCTTCATCTTTGATAAATTGGTTTAGTTTTGTACATGTGAACTTGGCTGTCTACACATGGACAAATGGCATCAGCAAGATGTAAGCTTTTATTATTAAGCATTTATATAGTGCCAGCAGTGTTCCCGGCACTTTACAATTATTATTAAAGACCTATCCCTGCCCAGTGGGCTTACAGTCTAAGATGGACAGGGGTGAGGGGAACACAGGGAAAGACACGCACGCACACACTTCCATTTATTGTAGATGGGGAACTGAGGCTGAGAGGTTGTGACTTGCCCAAGGTCTCCCAGTGAGTTCATGGGTAGGGCAGCATTTGAACCCTGGCTTCCCAGGCCCAAGCCCAGCACCTTATCCACTACACCACATTGATCTTGAAGAGATCTTACCTGCTATAGGTATCAGGAAGTGGACCAGTAGTGTATACAGAGGTGTAATGAGTGTGTTAGTCCTGAGGAGACTTTGAATTCCAGTGGATTGACCCAGTAGCATCTCCGTATCATGTGCAATTTAAAAGAATTAGTCCTTGTCCTAAAACACAACCTTTTCAAAATATTGTTTTGAGTGTGGCAAAGTAATAAGTCCTTCAGCCAGTTTACAAATCCATTATTTCTCTAGTGAGTCATAATCCCTAGACAGAAAACTAACATACTGTAAGTGGCAAATAATATTACGTTTCTTGGACAATATGTAAAGTGTGATTGTTTTTTCTTTTTTTGCACAGGCATATTTAGTACAGGGCCTGTATGGTTACCATCATTATATGCAGGATCATGTTGATGACAACGGCTGGGGCTGTGCCTACCGGTCTCTACAGACTATCTTCTCATGGTTCAAACATCAGGGCTACCTGGACAGATCTATTCCAACTCACAAGGAGATTCAGCAGGTACAGACCACTTACACACACGAGTGAGCATATGCTTCAGACACGTTTGGTACCTTCAGAAAAGCCATCCAGTCCTTCAGCCAGTTTACAAATATTACCCATTAGTAGTAATCTTCTTGCTCTATAGAATGAAGGTTTTTGTGTTAAATTTTCCACTTTTTGTTGCTGATTTCTAATTGATTTGTAATTGTCTAAGAACTTGCTCATATGAAGAAACTATCTTAGTGTACTGCTATCTCCTGGTAATTCATCCCAGAATAGTAACCTTCGGTTTGGCATGTACACACTTCATCATTACCCCAGGGTATCAGACTTGGGGATTTACTCCTGACCCCAGAATATGATGATTTACCCTGGGTTATGTGGCATATTCTCCCAAAGTAACACAAATTTCACATACATGGTTGACAATTTATACTGATACACCCCCAGGTAAGTATCTTTATGAACAAGCCCTAAGGTAGATGAAATGTGTAACCCACTTGACAGCGAGGACTGTAATCTCTTGGAAATATTGATATAAAACTGTAACCGGACCTGGCATCCCTCATCCATGCCTTCATCACCTCGAGGCTGGACTACTGCAGTGCGCTCTACGTGGGGCTGCCCTTGTTCCTGGTCCAGAGGCTGCAACTAGTGCAGAATGCGTCGGCCCGACTCCTGATGGGGATGGGTCGTCGGGAGCACATAATATGTGTGCTCTGGACTCTGCACTGGTTGCCAATAGCGTGCTGAGCCAGGTTCAAGGTATTAGTATTGATCTATAAGGCCCTTCACGGTCTCGGCCCATCGTACCTCAGGGACCGCCTTGCCCTCCGCACCCCAGAGCAGCTCCTTCGGTCTGCTGGGGGTGCCTTCTTGGAGTTCCCCATGTGAAGCGGGGGGCCACAATGGAGAGGGCATTCTCGGTGGCCGGGCCGCATCTTTGGAATTCCCTCCCGGAGGAAGCTTGCCTGGCCCCAAGCCTTTTAACATTCCGGCGAGCTTGTAAAACCTGGCTGTTCACCCAGGCCTTTGGGGAGGGGGGGTTTAGGATTTTTAGCTCTTCCCTACCCTTATTTTTATTTATTTTTTCCTAACCCTGTTTTGAGGTTTTAAATTGTGTTTTTTTGTTTGTTTTTTAAAACGTTTTTATTTTTATGAATGTTTTTACTGAATTGTATGTCGCCCCAGGATGCCGTAGGCATCTGGGGCGACTAATAAATGTTTAAAATAAATAAATAAATGTGTCCATTACTTCTCTCTTTAATTTGTGGTGGTGGTTTTGAAGGCTCTAGTTGATGTTGGAGACAAGCCCGCAGCATTTGTTGGGTCACGGCAATGGATTGGATCTATTGAAGTACAACTTGTACTGAACCAACTATTGGGAATAACGTCAAAAATACTATTTGTCAGGTACGAAAAAATTCATTAAGAAATTAATTACTCAGGATTTCTGAGGAAATGATATTTTAGAAGTCTGATAATGTTACTTGATGAATCCAAATCTGGTCAAGGTTTCCAGTTCTGCAAGAAATGCTGCATGCTAGTGCAAATTCAGACTTCTGTTGAAGTTTCTTGCAAGATTAGCATGTAGTAACTGCAAATAATGTAATAAAACTCACCTTTGCAGTTGGCATCTTTGTTGGTAGCCTTGTCCAAATGAGCTCATGGGCAATATAAAGATGGCAAAGAATTCCTTTTTTATCACAGAGGGGAGACTCTTCAAGGTTTAGATACATTGGAATTGGAGTAAGGAAGTTTGCACTACCAAAGCCTTTTTCATGAGCACTAATCTTACTAAAACAAATTAGTAGAAAAATGATTATGCACTGTCTGTTTGAAATGACTGTGTTGAGCTGATGCTGTTCTGTCATCAAGATAACAATATCCAGTAACAATGCCTTGTAGATCTTTATTGACAATACAAAGGTCATGGAGGCATTGATATGCATTTCTGAAATGACACCCAGCAGAGAACATTCTGAACATCAAGTTTATTAGGGTACTAGCATCCGCTCTGACCCAACAACATCAACAAGAGACAATTACAAAATAACATGACACAACATAAAACAAATAAAATACATAGCCCTGAGATACCCTCCCCCCTAAAATATTGAGCACTTCCAATTGTTACAACCCAAAGAAAGAGGAGAGGACGAGAGGAAAAAGAAACAGCAAAAACCCCAGAAATAAGCATGACCCCCTACAGGGATTCCCACTCCTGAATATGTTCCTTAATCAGGAGACGCCTTTTAGATGCCAGGAGGGTATAAGCTGCAAGCGCCCCCATGGCATCCCTTCCGGTCAGGGAAAGAAGAGACAGATAACAGTCATCAGTAAAGTATAATTTCAGATCACATTCCTACTATAGATCTTCTAAAAGAGCATGTATTGATGGCAACATTGGTTCCGAATGACAGGGATATAGTTAATTTCTTCAATAATTTTAGAGTTTAAAAGTCAGCGTGAATCTTTTTATAACAAAGATTGTATGTGCAGATGGTCCACTCATCGTCTATCGTGATTTGCCAGTGGTAATGGTTTTGCAATGGGGACCTTTTCTAATGCTGCCTCTTGCACAGCAATAGGAGTTTTTCCCTGTTGAGAAAATCCCCAATCTGGTTTTAGCTCCGGTTGTTAGATTTATTTATTTTTTCCTTAAAATTTCTATGCTTATGCAAAACTATTGCCGTGCTGCGTTTTTGCTCAGAGGACATATGTCTTTAGGATATCCATCAGTGTCGCTCTGTGTACATACATTCTCAAATATAAATCAGTGCAACACCAGCTATACCACTAATAACGCTAATACTAAAATAAAATGTTTGTTACACAGCCAGGGTTTGGAAATGGCTTCTCAGGGAAGAGAACTTGCTAATCATTTCAAGACTGAAGGAACTCCAGTTATGATTGGTAAGCCATTTAGCACTGAAAATGCTAGATAGTAGTTTGCTCCTGATTTTGATACCAAGGTATCTTGCATTTCTGTATAAAATGCCTAGATTAGTTCCCAAGACAAACAGTATGATTGTAGAATTGCCTTTTATCATTTTGGAGTGACCCTCCTGACCTTTAAAGAGTATTGTGTGTGTGTTGTAGACAGTTTTAACATTAGCACTGGTATCTACACAGCATACTGTTCGGTACTGGTACATATTTATCTGTTCTTTTCATGTTTGACTTATTGCTCACAACTTCTTAATCACGCTAAGTTCAAACATTAATACTCCTTATTCAGGATTGTTCTTCCTGTCTGAGACTTCAGAGCTGGATAACTCACCCAGAACTGTCCCCTTCTATTTATTTAAAGAGTGGACAAAACCTGTGTACTTGGCATTTTCCTATTGGGTGGCAGCGGCGGTGGCATAGATCATATTACACAAAACTGACCTGGGAGAGGCTCCAGGGAAGTAAATTAGAGATATTCTCCTCCTACTCATTTTAACACTTTGCATTTTTGCCTTCATTTTGACTCTTTACAGTTAGTTTGGATATTTTGCATTCCATGACGGATATATGCAGTTGCAGTTCTACTTTTGAAAAACTTAGAAAACCAAACTTCACTCATAAATCTGCATCCCTAACTTCAGTAGAAAATATTAGTTTTTTCAGGAATACCCATATTATCATTGAAGTATGACAGATTGTACACAGAGTGTAAACAGACAAATGTGGAGGCTGCCTGCCCCTAGAGCTGCTTCAGGGGTGCCCCCTCCCCTGCACGTCCGCCTGCTTCCAGCTCCAATTCAGTCCACTTTAGATGGACCAGCAGAGTCCCCGGCCTGCCCTCTTCCCATGCGGTGCATGCACACACATACACCATAGAGTTTTAGCTGCTCAGCCGACAATCTAGGATTGTGGTAGCAACTCCATGGTGCTGACTGGGGCAACAGCTGGCTGGCATGGAGCTGTATCTGTGGGTCCAACAGGCAGTAGCTCCACTTTTGACCGCTGGCCCACTCTGCACATGCTCCTGGATGTTCCAGAGCACCGCCAGCAGGGCTGCCCTGAAGCAGGCCCCACCCTTTACACCTGGGGTAAAGTCGAGTGACGTGGGCAGAGGTGGAGCTGCCGTCTATCTGAAAACACCCATAGCTTTCTAAAATGACATATATTTTCCCAATCCAGGTGGAGGAGTTTTGGCTCACACAATCCTAGGAGTGGCATGGAATGAGATTACAGGGCACATAAAATTTCTGATTCTAGATCCACATTACACTGGAATAGAAGATCTACATGTTATTTTAGAAAAGGTGAGTTTCTTCTTATGTCTGGCTTTCAGTCTAGCACTCAGGGACCTGTGTTGACTGCGTTGCTGCAGTTTGCAGTGATTTTTACAGAATCAGCCAATCCTCACTGCAGTGAGGATCTTTAAATCCTGGCTCAGGCATAAACTTGTCGCCTGACCCTAAACGAAAACTGTTACTGCAGCTGCCGTCTGTAAGGGAAGTGTGCCCATGACCAGAGGGTAAGTACGCCCATGGGAGATGAATTGTCGGTGGGAGGGTGGGGGTCTGAAGGCCCTATGTTTGGTTGAAGGAGGTCTGGAGTTTAATGAGAGGTGGAAATTCTGGGGTGCTGAAATTCCAGAGGATTTGAGTCGTGTTTCATTAGCAAAGTTGTGATTCTATGTCAAACCTGTTGCAAATTTGCATCCCAGCATGCATAGTTATGCAAATCAAGTTAATTATGCAAATATTAATGCTCACGGTGAATTCGCAGAATTTGGCTTCACTGGTTGCAGAATTTAAGATTTTTTGGTACACTGAACTTGGGTCCCTGCGACATGCCTGTTAAAGGGACACATCTTGAATTGAAAACCCCACTACTTGATTTCTCCTGAAATGGTTTATAAATGGGTAAGTCCTATGGAGGCTGCTCAATTTCTGGCCTGAGGGGTGATGTCACTACAAGGGCCATTTCAACTCCTCTTGTGATGCCCTACTCAAGGCTAAGTGCGTGCATGTGTACTAATGCAGCATGCCACATGTACGTTTTTCCACTCTTCTAGAGGTTTCTTCCTGCAGAGCTTAGACTGAAGGAGAAAATGTATACTTTTCGGAACATATTGGCTTGTATTGGTTTTTAAAAAGATATTCTTAATTACCTGGCAGGTATTCCCGGTACGTGTTTGATAATCCAGGCTGTAAAAACGCACTTGCCTAGAAGTGGATAAATTTTGAGAGCTGGAAAGTGGGTTTAGAGCCTGATCTTTGGGGCTGGGACTTAGCTCGGCAGAGAGGAAGGAGGAATGGGGGGCCTCCTCTCACCTCTTCCACCTGCAGAGCTGAGTCCCAGCCTCGGGCCTCAGACTCAACTCTACAGATAGGACTCTCCTACTCCAAACAAATTTCAATAGAGTACAAGAACCCCTTCCCATGGGCTCTCCTACTCCCTGGTGAACCATTGACATCTGATCTGGGGAATAGGAGGGCCTCCCTCTCCCTTGCAGCATTGCAGACAGAGGCCTCTGCTAACCTGATGAACAGCAAGGAATAGGGGAGTTTCCATCTCCCTCCTTGCTGGCTGTGGCTAGTAAGCGTCTGTGCCTGTCCAGCAGAGAGAAGGGTGTGTGTGTTTTTTTTGTTTGTTTGTTTGTTTTACAGCTGTGGTGGTGATATATAATTTATACCTAAGTCTTTTGATTATATAGAGGCCAGTGCTTTTCCTTTAAGTGATCTGCAGTGATGGTTTTCTTTTAAATTGATGTTCTTAGGGTTAAAAGGCTGAATATGATCCCACACCTAAGCCTTTTCAGTACCAAGACGTTAGAGGGAACTTTAAAAAAAAGTATCCCTTTCCCCGACCAGAGAGCAAGGTTTGCAACCCAGGTTATGGAGCTAACCAAAATAACCCCCCAAAACTGTTTTGAGTCAGGAAATGCACACCAGGATTATGAGGTAACCAGCCTGAGCTTGTTCTCTAGTTCAATTGGTACTTTTTCAAAGGAAATGACCTGTCAGAAAGAAGGTGCACCCATCAGAAAAAATGGCAGACGCTCACTTTACTGCATCCCTTTATGGTGTCTTGTACATCAGTTGCAGATTTAAGTCTATTTCAGCTCTAGTTTGGGGAAATTGATTTGGTGGCAATGGGAGAGAGGTATATTTGACGGAGCAAAAAACCCTCCACTCTGTAGATCAGGCCAACCACTTTATTTATTTATTTATTTCTACTCTGCCCCATCCAGCTTCATGGCAGCTCAGGCCAGCTTACATAAAACAGATACAAATTATACAAAAAGGAGGGTGGGGGGTTACAAAGGCAATAAATACGATAAAAAGAGATAGGACTGGTGAGAATACGTTGGCTTTTGGGGCCACAAGGTGGTTTCCTGGGTGCTACTTCTCCATGCTGTGATAATGGGGGATGGGGTTAGGAGGTTGGGGTGGGTTTTTTAAAGGAGATTTTTATATGCCTTTTGGTTGTTTAATACATGGTACGCTGCCCTGAGACTTAGGAAAAGGGTGGTAAAAATAAATGTTAGGGAAAGGCAGCCCCTCCATTCTCATGGTGTAACTCATCCAACATTCCTTCTCCCCTCATCTGGTTTATGGTAGTCTAATAGCAGAGGAATGAGGACAAAGTCCTCCCAGAACACAGGGTGAATCACCATGTGGCCGCATTGCTAGGGAGTGGGAGTAAGGCTTTCGTGGGGAAACGGCCTTAGGCAAGACAAATTAGATTCCCAACTACTCATCTGTACACAAGTGCATGCAGAAAAGTTCTTAGATGAGTGAGAGATCAACCAGCTATTCATGTAAATGTACTTGATCTCTGCCAATGCAATGTGCAGAAATTCACATATAAGACACAACCCCAAATTTTTGTACTGTAGAACAGGATTTCATTTTAATTCAAAATGGAAGGTATTGCTGCCATTAAGCTTGTGGCTTAAGCCACAGGTATGTATAGCTACTCATTAAGCAAAAAGTGTCTATGCTATTTTATTAATTATGTGCATAACAAAAATTAAGGAAGCTGCACTGCTGGTGTAACATCATTTTGGCTAAAGTTATCAGCTAGGAAAGTTGTCTATTAGTGATGGGTGTTAACACATACACCGCTGGCCTGGTTCGCCCGCTTGGGCCAGCACCGAACTCTGCACATTTGTTAGACCCGCCAAACAAGGGCCTGGTTCAAACCTTGGCTGGGGTGGAAAGATGGGCCCGAAATGAACCAGCCCCCACAGTCTGGCCGTGTGAGCTGCCCAGGCGGACCAGAGTGGGACATAGCAGGCTGGCACGTGTTTTCATGCACACCTGGCCCAGCGTTGGGGTGGGGGGGGGCACCATTGCAGTCAGGTATGGCTGCCCATCATGGTGGAGCTTGCAGTGTGGGGTGTGGAGCCAGTCAGCCGTGCATCACTCCCCTCCCTGGCTGAGGAAATGTTTGGTTCTGTCCCCCAACCTGACTTGGCCAGGGCGGCCATCCTACCCACCCACCCCCAGCTGACTCGGCACCCCAGGCATACAGCAGCAACTGTACGTACGTGAACACCCAATGTCTATCTTACAGTTTTTCCTTCCCTTATACAGGGTTGGTGTGGATGGAAGGGGCCAGACTTTTGGAACAAGGATGCTTATTATAACCTCTGCCTACCTCAGCGACCAAAATCTATTTAAATTCCAATGTAAAAGATCGTGATACACTAGAATTATTACCTGATACCACATATAGAGAGCTGTTTTGGTATAAACGCATGCCTAGAAGGAATCTTCATGTATTTTGCCTTTAAATAATATTTTGTCAAACGCTGTAATAGATATGCTATTTTAATACTTTTCAGTTCAGATTAAGTGTAAGATGGTGTTTTTAAATAAAGCTATTAAAATGGAAGCTGCATTCTTGTGTGGGTATTTTAATTTGTTGACCATATCACTTTCTATTGACAAGAATTAAAATTCAAGGTGTGAAGGATTAACTTTTTTTACAGTATCCAGTAAGAGAGCTTGGCATTCCAAAGCATATGGGGGCTTCCTTATGTGAAAACCAGGCTAAAACACTAGCAAATGCCATCTTTTTTTCTGCTTACTTGGGGGAGGGGGGAGAAAAAGCGATTCCGATATCTTATTATTATTTTTGGGGGCAGGAGGGGGATATGAATGACCTCATTCCATCCCCCACTTTTGAGTCCCAAAGAGCTTCCAGAAACACTACTTCAGGTAGAAACGGTGTGTCTAGTTCTCTAGTGGGCTTACTGATTTGAGTGCCTTCACCTCTATTGATTTAATTTGCAGAACAAAAGGCTTTGGGGTAAGGAGAGAGGCTCTCACTTCAAAAATGGATGGAGAAAACATGGGCAGGTAGACATGGCTGGGTGCATCTCCCTGCTGGGAGAAAAGGAAAACTCTTTTTTAAACCTTCGTGTGCAAGCAGTCTTGCAAAGCAACTGTGTGGGCTCTGCCTCCCTTATTTGAAACTGCACAAGAGTGCAGTTAAAGAGTGGGAAAACTGAGGTATGGTATTGGGGTGACTCACGAAAAAGAGACTGATTCAATTGCCTCGTGTAATTTCTGAACTTAAGTCTGCTCTTGGTTAGCCACTAAGTGTAAATTTGGATTCTGTGTGCCATTGATATGATCCATCACTGCAAATGGAGTAGACAGAACCTGCAAACTGGATTATAACCTTCCACAACAATAAACTTTGTGTACAGTTTCAAACATTTCAGTTAAGTTTTAAAAATATCTGATATTGGGGGACTTGTGCACATCAGGGTTTGGGGAAGATCCAGCATCCTACAACTATCCTCTGTTTAGCCTGAAGTGAAAGAGAGTCCTGAGAAAAGACTAAACTTTTATATAAAGTTATAAAATATATAAATTACTGTGAAAATACAAGTATTCTGTAAAAAATATTCTTCTTCAAGAAGCGTTTCCTTCTCAGAAGGAGACATTAAAACAGCTTATGTTGAGCTGCTTTGTTCAGACCAGTCATGTTTCTCTGTAGATATCAAACTCTTCTGCAGCTCACAGGTTTCCCATTTGACAGCTAAGATATATCTGTTCAAAAAGCAAAGAAAAGTTTACTTTCCAAAATGTAAGTCTATTTGCCTATCTTTACCCCTTTTATTAGGGACAACAACAGCATAAAATTAAAAATCTGTCATGTTAAAAACTGGTTAGTTGAAACCTCTTCTTTCTTGCAGCCAAAAGATGGCATACTCATGTATGCACCCAGCATCTGCTTAGAAGCACCAACTCACAAAATCCATTCATTTTAAGGTGGGCTGCCTGGGCCCCCGAGGGGTTGTGGGTAAAACATGATTTTTTTCATCACTTGGCAACCTTACCACATAACTAACTTTTAGTTAGCCCCAAGTTCAGATACTTACCATCTGATCTCATCCTCTTCCTTCTTGTGGGTTCCTTACTGGCACACACTCTTTTCTGTCCAGCTGGAGCTTTTCTGAGAAAACTGCAACTGTCGGTGAGCAAGCAGCTAAGTTGTTCATTTAGCTTCATCTTTTGAGTCTGTTTCACTGTCATAAGGAACGTGGCACATTCCAGAAATCCAAAAGCCCATGAAAGATCTTCTGCTGTCTGTCCCTCTTTATTGCACAGACTAAGATACAAAAAATTAAACAATCTTAAACTTGCAGGAAGTATATTTAGAAGATAGCCAATTCATCATATCAGCTCAGCAAAATGTTTCTCTTAGGTTTTAAGTACAAAGCCATCTGAGGTAGATGAGCAAGTGTTTAAATTTGAACACTAGCCTGAATTCATAGCCCCACTAACAAAGGAGGCGCCAGATGTTCAGTAATCAGTAATCCCCATAAACAGCTGAGAGTTTGTGGGCTCAAATGGAAAGATAATTGTACAGTTGTGTAGCATGCAGGCTATACATAAGAGGTAGTTGATAGCCAACATTTTTACTCATTTCTTAAATATGCACGCTGACATTTTGCATTCACACATGCACAAGATAATTTGAACGAGAAATGAAGCTTGTATTAAATACATGTGTAGTAAAAATAGCATTTGTATAATCTTTTGAAGCCTAATGTCTGAAGGGGTTAGTGCAGTTTTTACTTACTCAGTTCTAGCATTTCCAGCAACAAGAAGAGCAAGACATTCCAAACTCCCAGTTCTTGCTGCCTTATGAATTGGAGCTTCCCCAAAGTAATCCTAAATAAATACATGAATAAATAGTAATGTATATATGCTAAAAGCACTTAAGCAAGGAAAAGTTTAATATCCAACACCAAAACATAGAGTTGTATTAGTCTAAGGTAGGTACCACAATCATACAAAAATCAAAAGATAAGCCTGGAAGCATATATGCTGGACAGTCAAATACAAAGAAGTCAAAATATATTAAAATGCAGTAAACTCATATCAATACAAGCTTCAATTCACAGTTGTGAAAGTATAAAACTAAGGTGGAAAACCTCTGGCCCAGGAAGGGGTGGGGGGCAAATGTGACCCATGGCTAGCTTTTACTTGGTCCCTTTCCAGTTTCTGGATCTGCCTTCCCCCACTCCAGTTGCTACCCTAAATTGCTGGAAGTGTGAGCTGAAGGCAAGGCAGCAGAAATTAGGGGATGCACAAAAGGATAGGGGGCAGATCCATGCTTTAGATAAATGAAAAGGAAACATTTTCTTCCCAGGGGCCACTTTGAAAATTAGTAAAAGCTCCAAAGGCCACACAGGTGGGGGTGGTTAAGGAGTATGATCTAGAAAAGAAAGGTCCAGATCATGGATCTATCCTTATGTGCATGCCGTCATCTCTGCTCCCTTGCTCCAAGCTCAGTTTCTTAGTGCGTGGGCATAGTTTGGAACTAGATTCAGGGGCCGTATCCAGAAACTGGAAATGGGCCACATCAGGACTTTCCGCAGGAGTCCCATTTGGCCACTAGGCTGGAGGTTCCCCACCCCTACCATAGATCCATGATCTAAACCCTCCTCTTGAGTGCACCCCTTAAATACCTCTGCCCCCAACTTCTAGGCTGCCTTTGGAACTTGTGCTAATTTTCAAAGTGGCTCATAAGAGGGAAATGTTCCTCATCCTCATTCATTGCACTGTGTGGTTTATCTCAGTGTGATGAATCCCCTGCATTGGCCCTCCTGTACTGAAATTCAAATGCAAGTTTATATCTAATCAAGATGGACCCTAAACTACCTCANGGCCCAGACCGTATAGGGCTTTGTAGATCAACACCAGCACTCAAAGTATTACTGTAGTCAACAAATCTTAACTCCAGCTGAAAGCTTCTAAACAGTAGTGCAATTTGTGGGATTTAATTAATAAAAACATTGGTTTCATCTCTCTTAGAGATGAAAAGATGTATTAATAACTTGCTTAAAACAGGGGGGTTTAAAATAATTAAAAAAAGACTAACCAAGTCTTAAAAACTCTTCAGGTACCATCACTCCCATTTTACAACTGGGTGCCATCCTCACAGAAAAAGTAGCTGTATAAAGGAGCACAACTGTTGTTACTCAATATGCATATGGGATGCAAATATCTCATAAGAAACACTCTACCTCATTTGTAAGTGTGTTTCCAGGGTGTGCAGGTATTGTGAAGCACACTTCTGCTACCACAATGATAATTCATTGGGGAATTTACACATCCCACCCCATAAAAACGTTCTTGTGGTGGAAAATATACCCCAAACACCATTTTTTCTTGCCAATTTTTAAGGGTTAAAATTACTGTCTTGGTTATGTTTTTGAAAAAAATATTTTCTTTTTTAAGCAGGAACCTACGGCCATACTGCTTTGTTTTCAAAGGCACAGGAGCTACTGGAGAAGAGGATAAGAGATGGAGATACTCTGTCTCAGTTTCTAAAAGGGAAGATGTACTTTGAAGAGGTTGTGCTTTACTTTTTACTGAACACTGAAATTCTATTGAAAAATGTCAATGTGGAAACAATATAAAACCAAATCAAAAACTGGAAATAAAAAAATTAAAATGACTTCTTTAAACTGGGACATCAAGGTTTCTAATTGATGAATTATCCTGTAATTGTTCTAGGAATACTTAAAAACTAGTGATCCCGCATGCTATGGTGTGTCAGAGAATTGTGAAGAGAATTCTGAATGGTGGCAGCTGTACTACCTATGGGACAAATGCAACAAAAAGGCTCACGTAGGGTGATTTCAGACATTATGAGATCACGCTCAACCACAGTGAATCACGGTCAATTCCACGGCGGGGCCAAANTGAAAATTAGTAAAAGCTCCAAAGGCCACACAGGTGGGGGTGGTTAAGGAGTATGATCTAGAAAAGAAAGGTCCAGATCATGGATCTATCCTTATGTGCATGCCGTCATCTCTGCTCCCTTGCTCCAAGCTCAGTTTCTTAGTGCGTGGGCATAGTTTGGAACTAGATTCAGGGGCCGTATCCAGAAACTGGAAATGGGCCACATCAGGACTTTCCGCACGAGTCCCATTTGGCCACTAGGCTGGAGGTTCCCCACCCCTACCATAGATCCATGATCTAAACCCTCCTCTTGAGTGCACCCCTTAAATACCTCTGCCCCCAACTTCTAGGCTGCCTTTGGAACTTGTGCTAATTTTCAAAGTGGCTCATAAGAGGGAAATGTTCCTCATCCTCATTCATTGCACTGTGTGGTTTATCTCAGTGTGATGAATCCCCTGCATTGGCCCTCCTGTACTGAAATTCAAATGCAAGTTTTTATCTAATCAAGATGGACCCTAAACTACCTCATGTGAAGGCAATGCATTGTAAGTAGCCACTTTAACTGAATAGTCCTACTCCTAATGAAGAGTTCCTAGTCTATCTAAACAGTCTATAAAATAGATAAAAACTCAAGAATTTTCTGTAACATCAGCATTACCATCTGAACTAAAAGGGAACATGCTTTTGATTCTCTCAGGCCAAGACAGCAAGGATCTGCTGTCCTGGCTCTGATTCAAAAGGCAAAAGCCAGTGTTTCAGAGGATGAATGTGTGCCTCGTTCTTTTTGTGTGTGGTTCCCTAGCCCCCAACATCGCTGTGGTGGGCTGGTATTATCTGTGGGTCAAGCTCACTATAGAAATGGTATCCCCCCCACAACACACTTAGTCCAACATTTATCTTCCAGAACAGTTTTTAAGTATGGCACACTGCAGGCACCTCAAAGCAGCATCTTCTAGTGACAGGACGCAAGGTAGCCATATTAAGAGAAGTCTAGAGATTTAGGGAGATCACAAAACGTGCAGCTATTAAATGCAAGTCTAACCCCGCAACCTTCCTGTGTAGACTTAAGAAGTTACATGCATATGCCTGCCTACCTCTTTGAGAATGGCAAAAAATAACACATCTTACATTCAGTAATAACATGCCTTGTTGGAATCTGGCAGTCTGAGAAAAAACACAACTGTTACTTGTACCTGTTGGTTCAGGTCAGCTCCTGTCTGCAGTTGCCATAGTAGGAAAAAAGCTTGCCCGCCACAAGCAGCCAAGTGAGCTGGGGACTGCCCAAAGGCATCTGAAGGGGCATTCACAGCAGTCCCTGCCTCCAGCAGGCGACTCGCACAAGAAGACTACAGGAAAGACAAGCATTTAGGAATATAATCAGTACTACAATAAATGCTGGGGCTAACATAGACACAGATTATTACACTAGGACGGAAATCTGTAGGCATCTCCCATAGAGAATCAGCAAATCATATTTGTTCCTTGAGACTAGATTTCTGAAAATGAAAGGACCGACCTATAAACTATGTTGCAAATTGAGAGGAGTAACGCGCTCGCTACCACCAGCCCCCTTGAATTTAAGGAGTAACAGGAAAACTACACTTTAACTAGCGCCAACATCTAGATTGTTATGTGCAAGCTCCCCAGCCTCACCTCTGCACTGGAGTCCAGCAGCCGCAGCAGCATTGTCTCTGCTCCACTCAGTCCCCTGCGGCGGCGGCGGCAGCTGCGGCGGCCTTGACTCTGGAGAGAAGAACCCCTGCGTATTCTCACGGTCCTGCTCAGCATTCGGGCTGGCGCTGCCTGCTGAGAGTAAAAACCCTCCCGCTGAACCCCGCCCACTCGGCTGGAAGCGCGCTCCGGCACGTACACAAACAAGAGCACGTGCAACCCAGCCAGCCTTGCTGGGCGCTGATTGGCTGGTGCCGGTGCTTTCCCCGCGCATTCCACGGCTGCTCGTCTTGCGTCTCCAGCCTAGAGCGCAAAGGAAGGAGGGGGCGAGAAAAGGCTTTTGGCAGGTGGGGCGGCCATGGAGCCCGGTGCCGCTAGACACGTATCGCACGCTCGCTCGCCGCCTAGTCGCTCGAGCTCGCTCTCTCTGCAGAAACCGCAAGAGAGGAAGGCAGGCAAACAATGTCTCTGGAGTCCTTAACAGCAGCCAGCCTTTCTATAGAGCGCTTGCTCTATGTTCCTTCAGGCACGTCCCTGAGATTGTGAAGCAAAGGAGGGGGCCAAACCCTGAGAAGGACGCCATATAAACTCCCCCTGCAAAAGCAAATCAGAGACGAGCCAATTGGAATCAATTCCTTGCCCAGTTGGGGTTGATACCAATAGATCATTATAAAATATTTGCGTGAAAGCTTGCAAAAGGTATGGGAGCAAGAGCTTTGGAGGCCAAAGCACGGAAGATGTGAGAGGGTCCAAGGATATAACTATAATAGGGACTGACAGAGCCAGGGCCGACCTTAAGGGCAGGCAATACGGACACCTGCCGAAGGCAACAGATTTTGGGGAGCTGGGCTCTTGTTCTCAGCCATGACAACCCCGCAACCACTGCCACAGGTGCTGGGGGGGGGGATTGCCCCTCCCCCCCATCCATCCCCACCTGGAGAAGCCCAGTTCTGCCCCCAAGTCCCTCACAAAACACACTCTGTGGTGTTGCTGAGTGCGGAGGAAGAGATGCGGCTTCTGTGGTGGGCACCGCCATGGTCTCCCTCCTGCCTCGATGGCAGCCCATGTGCATAGGGGGAGGGTGGGCAGCCCGAGTTGCAATGGGTTCTAAAATCCTAAGTCCAGCCCTGGATGGGGCAGCTGCACTGGGGCCCGTGAGGCTGGGGTGTCCATATGCCCTGCTACAGCTCCCCTACCATTGGGAGGAGGTACCAGGGGCCAGGACCCATTCCAACACTGCAAGCTTCCCCAGGATAACCTGAGAGTGTCCCTCTGCTCCATGCTGGAGAGCTAATGATTAGCCAGGACTTGAACAGAGGAAAAACTGATATGGTGGCATACTCGAGCATCTTTTCCCACTATTTCTAAAAAACAGAAATGGTTTTATGGCAATTATGATTTCTGTATCATCCCTTCAGGCACTGCCTTTTTAAAACTGTGAACCATGCAGACCCCATACTCATTCAGGTGACAGGCTATGCATAGGGGTGTCAGGTTCCCTTTATCAGAGCTACCAAAATACTCCAGCTGAGGCGGAACCATTGATTTACATAATGATATTACACTTTCCTATTATTTTACAACCCATTCCTTTCATCATGTTTCCTAACAATTATTTTTTCCACTAAAACTGCATAGTGCGCACTGGGCAGAAAACTTCATCCAGCAGGCATACCCATCTCTTCCCTTGGCATGCCCATGTCTTCTTTGTTTAGCTGACAATGTAACGTTTTCATTTGTAAAGTTCACATTTGTTCCCAGTGTAACTTCAGTAAAGTTAACACAAGTTAAAGGAGTTCATAGGATCTAAGCATCTTTTGAGTATATTACAAAACAATATTCACAGTTGTTAGCTTTAATCACATGATTGTGCAAGCATTCTTCTTATATCTCTGCTGCTGGATGCTTTCTCTGTTCCTATAGTAACCATAGCTACATTCCTAAAACTAGAACAAGACTCTTTCAAATAATAACTTTAAAAATACTCAGTATTACTTTTTT
>QEPC01001717.1:2281293-2303914 GCA_003113815.1 Sphenodon punctatus | reverse complement strand
GACGGGGCCTCCGTCCCCTCGCGCTCTTCCCCTACTGCCCCTAATCCAGCGTCAAAGTCGGTCTGAATCCGAGCAATCTTGTCTGCGAAGTAGTTGACAAACTCCTCACAGCGGACTTGGGACAAGTCCCCATCCAGGCGGAATTAAGCGCACATCTGCTCTGAGCAGCTTTTAAAACCGCACTCTGACAGTTTGCATTACGCTGAATTGGTGCACTCACACCAACCCAGAAGTGCGTGTTGCTTTAAATCGCACAATGTCGCCACCGCTGCTGTGCGAATTAAGCACACATCTGAATGCGCCCTAAGCATTTATAGACATAAAAATCAAGCAAGAATTTAAACAGCATTTTTGGGGTCTCTACGACCCCATGTACCCTACGTGCATAGTACTTTCAATTTCCCAAGTAATCCAATTGGTTTATCCAACCCTACTGTTATGGAAGGGGGAAAGGGAAAGAACAACCGTACCTGCAAAGCCCACAATCTCCACGTGGGAACACTCACGCCCTTGCGTACCCTGGGGCTCCACACACTCAATGGGGGAAAACAACCCCTCGGGATCTTAGAAGGCCCTACGCTTCCCGGACAGGAAGAGGCCAGATCATCATAGGAGGGAGTGACAGCAATGCCCAGTGTGGAGCCCTGTGAGAGAATCCCACACCGCAATCACCCTCGTACATTTCCACACCACCACATAAACTCACACAGTGACCAGAAGGGGGGGAGAAGGGTGCATGATCAAGTGAAGGGAAGGAGGTTGCTAGCCCAAGGGAAACAAGGAAAGGAAACCCCAAGTCCGCGTACCCCGGGACAAGGGTTTAGAAGGGGCCCAGACACAGCAGGAAGACGGGAGTGCAATACAATCCCACGCAATACACAAGCCATCACTCAAAGCAAGGTCCCATACAATGACACTTACATGGCTCTCACACAATCCACACACTCACTGCTATCAATCCCCAATCGTTCCACCTAGCACTAAACACACACCCCCACACACGTTACCACACTCCAAAATACGTTCTATACACTCCAAGCTGGGGCCAGTTCCTCACAGCGCTGCCGATCACCGGCACTGGCTATGTCCCCATCCTTTCCTTATCTAGAGTTGGCCCTGCCCCTCTGGGTGCACAGACGTGCGGAGCAGCGCAGCGCACCTGAAGGTCCCGCCCCGCCGTCTCCTTTTGGCGCAGGCTGGGACTCTTCCCCGGCATGCTCAGGTGTCCGCGGAGGTGGATCTGCTGGCTCCGCCCCCAACTGCATGCTGACATTCCCAGGCGACCCAGCACCGCTGCATGCGGCACGCCGGCCGTGACCCCACGGCGTCGGGAAATGCCAGCTCAATGGCGAGACCTGACACCTACCTACCAACTTTGTATGCACTGACGTTTACAAAAGAGTACAAGGAGGGGGGAAGCTGGAAACACCACAGGGCACTTCATCTCATTAAGGTTGAGGATTACATGGAGTATAGAGCTGTAGAAGATTGAAAGAAAATTTTAACCCATACTTATCTGGCACTGGAGGGTCAGTTAGACACCCCCCGTCCCCCACCCCACCCCGTTGGAGTAGGGTTAAGATCTTCATCGTTAGAGACTTCCAATATTTTCTTCAGTGGTATATCCTTCGTGAGAATATATGAAGTAGAAACAACCTCGAGAGAAGAAAGTGAGATAAATATAAACATTTTTGTGCATTAATCATCATCTACCATGCCTCCACATTCACTTCAGCTCAGTACCTCAGTAATTTGGAGGGGGCTTAGTTGTACCTGATGTTTGACCCAAGATATGCTGAAAACATTTCTGAAGTGTTTAGGTAAGGGCACAACTTCTTTCCATTTAGAAGGGACATATGGACGGGCAGTCTAGCCATTTCTCCAGGCAGCCATCCATCTATTCCACCATCAACGAAGTGTGGCTCCCATTTTAGAGTACTTTTGTCTGTTCCGAGAATGGAGAAAGAAGGCTTAAAAACTAGTTTTTCTTCCTTCCTACTGGGTGTCTTGAGAGATGGTCATCATGTATCTTTTTAAAATTTTGCTTCCTTTGAGACACAGTGGGCAGTAAGCCTTGTCTATCACCTTTCCGTATCTTGCCTCACGTCCCTGCACGCAGCACAGTCTCCGTCTGATCTTCCTCAGTGATAGGGAATCTAAAAGTTCCCCCCATGCCCATTTTTGTGCATACTGGCGCTTTTAAGGCTTCAGAAATTTCTATTTTAATGGAGTCACTATGCCTCTATGCAATTATGACAAGCTGCAGCTGCCAGCAACAAACATTTAGCATGGCATGATATTTTAGGCTCAGTAATGTATGTTGATTGAATCCCAAGGCCAAGATGAGCGATTACTGTTCCATTTTCTCAGGAGACAAAAACCAAGACAAAAAACTGTTGATGGAAGAGATGTCTCACTTTGAAAACTTCCAGATACTCAGATAGTCCATTAGACAAACTATCAAAATGCAGTGTTTGCTGGCAAAAAACAACCATTCAGCTGATCAGTTTGATTACTCAGCTCTTGAAGTCAAAGTGACTGACAAAATTATATTAAAAAAGCACATCTTCAAAGAGGCAAAAAAGCATCTAAATACAGGTCAACAGAACCACTAACACCCCATGTCCTATCATTTCTAATAACCACTGGTATTTATCCAAACAAGAGTTTGTATTAATTCACTTCAAAATTCATTCTTATCTTTTCACTCACTGTGTAAACAGGGCAGATCCATATTACCAACCTGACGTGAATAACCACCTGGTGTTTATACCTCCAAAACATTCTAGCTCAGCAGATCTTTTTGACGACTCTAAAAAGGATGTCATGTCATTAAGTATCATGAGAAGTAGCAGTTCTCTTTCTGAGTTTTCCTTGCAGCAATTTAAGACATAACTAACAGTTAAAGTAGTGCACAAAAACACCCCCAATAGAATCCTTGGTAAGTAAATAGAAACAGTGCTGCTTTTTAAAGTTATAAATATATTTAAGGGCCTGCACAACTTGGAACTCACATCTCCATCTGACAGCTTTGAACCTACTGGAAGTATTGGAACTGAAAAGAGGTTAGAGAAACCCTCCTCCTCATCCACATATTTCTATTTTATTCATTTTGAAGAAAGCCAGTCCTGCTGCTTAACTCATACATTACACATTCTCATGCATAAATGTGAGCTGATGAGCATGCTTACAAGAGAAAAACACTAAACCAGAAAGTTATAGAGATGGTGGGGCAACAGGCAGATGTGCATAGAAAACGGAGAACAGAAGTTTAGCATTATTATTACCCAGGGGTTCAAGTCAAAGGATGCTTCTAAACATCAACAAGGGTTTAGCAATTGCTTACAGAATTATATTTAGAGCTCTTTAAATAGAACATCCTGTGATGACATTATTTAAAGAATGTGCTATCAATAATTAACGGAAAAATAATACATTTTATAAGATAAAAGTTGATAGCACCTCTTGCCAATCCTGTTTCGCTAAACTCCAGTTACAGGTTTGTAATGTTACATGGTCCCATGTACCCTAAATCCTCTTTTTGAAGGCTTGAGATGTCCCCTTAGATATTCAAATAATTAGGGTTAACCTATCTTGTGAATTATTCAGAATGCTGAACTAAAAAATAAATTAAAAGTGTTGCAACTTTAACAGTGGTAAAATTTCAGTAGTGTAAATTAATGCAACTTTGGGTGATTTCAGACGTTACGTTTGTCTGAAACCACAGTCAACCACGGTGTGTGTGTGTGTGTGTGTGTGAATGGAGGTGAACGTCTGTTTGTGCGCATCCAGATGTTCACCTCCATCAATCACCCCCCGCTGTGAATCTAACCACGCTTTGTTTTTCCGCACCACGACGGCGAACAAAGCGTGGTTTGGGGGAATCCGGAACGTGGTGAAGGAAAAGTAACGTCTGTTCCCTTACCTCCACCGCGTTTCTGGTGGCGGGCGGCGGCAGCGGCCAGATAGGCTGCTGCAGCTGCCTGTCTCGGGGAGGGCGGTCGCCCGGGGAGCGCAGGGGGTGGGGCCGTGCGGCCGCACACTACATCACGTGGCCCCACCCCTTCCGGGAGGGGGGTGATGCCCCTTTAGATGTTACGGCCAGGCACTTTCACCACAGGCCGTGGTTCAGCGGTCCCCACGGCCGAGGGCGAAGGGGGGGGAACGTCTGTTGGCTCCCCCCTTCACCCCCGGCCGTGGTCCGAACCAGCCCACGGCCCATGGTGAAAGCGCCCAGCCGTAACGTCTGAAATCACCCTTAGACTCTTTTTTACATGGGTAGCGGTAGGTGGGATGGGTGTGCTGCCGCGATAGGTGGAGGTGCGCCCGTGGGAATGTTCCTACAGGTGCACCTCCACCTCCACCCACAGAGCCTCCTCTGATTTGCCAGATGGCTCCATGGGTGGGTGATGGGTGGAGATGGGTGTGCGTTGGGAGTGCATCCCCTCCCCACCCACCCTCAGTGCTGTTCACATGGATGAACACCCATCCCCCCTCCCACTGCTGCAGCATATACATGGACATCCCCCCCCCCCCATCGCATACCTGCCCACACACCCAGCAGGGAGGGAAGGGGAGCATCCATGTAAAAACAGCCTTAGTGGAACTGTTCATCATATCACTAGTGCTATTATGGAGGAAATAATGTATGCCATTATTGTAATAGATACTGAATAGCATACACTAACACCATGATGATTCACAAATCACTTGCTCTGGAGTTAAGTAGTGCCACTGAAGCCCCCTGTTGGGCACAGAATTCTCTGTGAACAGAAGTTGGACACCAAACCTATCTTTTGATAATGCTCTCTCTACTGTTCAATATAGATGGATTTCTATTGTTGCTTGAAACACCCATCTCTAACATTTTGTTGTACGCTCTACAACAGGATTGCAGAAAATGATAACATTGACATGTTAGCAAAGATAACCGATTGCCTTCCGGTATACATAGCTAGAGGGCTTGCCATGGCTACCTTTTACTTGGCTAGATGTCTCCAGCTTGGGCTAGGCATACAACAAGATCAAGCAGCAGCGAAAAAATACTATTCTAGGGTAAGCTTGGAGAGACCTTGCAAATAAATGTATTTAAGTTTTAGAGTATAAGATTGAGTGATTACTTGGATTTTACATCATAAACTGCTGCTGTGCTGTTACAGTAAAGGCTCCAATAATTTCAGCAACTTTGCTATATTATATAAAATATTTGGTTTTTCAAGACTGAAGTAAACTTCCCTTCTTGAGATCTCTTTAAAACAGCCTAATAAAATTCTACTCACCTACTTATCTAAGGCAAGTAACTTAGATGATCACCGCAATCATCATAATTGCCATGAGAAGACATAGACCTTTGTTGGTCATTTTTCATAGCAGCCTTACAAAGCTGATTAAATATAGTATCTGTCTGATTTGTTCATATCATTGTGTTAGTTTCTTTCTTTGAAAGCTTGAACGTTGAACCGATTTCTTTCCTTATTTTGCAAACCTTGAAATCTGAGATCCCAATCCCTTTTCTTGAATGAAACTTGAAATTTTCATGGCTATTTTTTCTGTTTTATTTTTATTTGTACAGTATCACTGATTTCAAGTGTCAGTGCAGAAAGAGTACATTATAGACACTAGATTAAGAGCATTTAAAAAAAAATAATAATCTGACGGTAGAATTAAAAAAAAGACTGCAGAAGTGTGTAGATGGCAGAATCAAGATTGGCATCCGATAAGCACTGTACATACACACAGTAGTGCATATACCAAACCCCTAAAGAGTATGCGTTCTGGTTATATCATAGGGCAGATCAAATTTGGGACCCAGGACTACCTGTGTTCAGTTTTGTGAAAACCAAAATTAGGAGGGAATACCAGTATTCAGTCCTAATACTATTAATATTATGCCAGGTTGTGTCGGCTTCTTTGGACAATTCCACTGAAACACCTACAGCAACAAAGGAGACATTTGCAATTATTGCAATTTTTTTCTTGCTTGGAATGCAGCAGCACTAAAATACTGCTGAAAGTGAATTTAAAAATATATATATATATATTAAAAAATAGCAAGATGGTCAATGCCACAGGCTGGTTGCTGTCTACCCACAGAAAAAGTACACTACTTATCAGCCATTCCAATGCAAGCATCTTCATAGCGACTGCTGGTCTCAAATTGGTTCTGAATTGATCACCTCATAATGAGGGGGTATTTTGGTTTCCTTACCTATTCAGACCATGTCCTCTGTTCATATTGCCAACAAGTTTGCCAAGTAAGAGGTGGCTCTATGAGGAAGTAAGCACCCATCCAGAACAAGCTAGAGAAAGATCATCTTGTTTCACACTAAATAGACCACATATGGTAATAACTTTTAAGTCACTACTGGGCTGCTGTCGGTTGAAACCAGACTTCCTTTGTGCCATGAATCTGTGGAATAAATTAACAGTGCTCTGACTATAAAAACCCGCTGTATTAATCTGCTAATGGGGTATGACATATCCTACATCACAGTTGAAAAATATAAATATGATCTATTTGAATATGACTACAGTTTAATATTAAAAAAATAATTTTTATTGTGTTTGGTACAGAAATGTATGCCCAACACAAAAAGTTCGTGGAGTTACTACAATCTCCCCCACGCAGTGTCAGGAACAGCACATTCATAGACAAATGAGATAACATCTAGACGTTAGCAAACAAACATAAAGTGGACGATAACTCTCAGGCAGACAGCTTGTCTGCATTTCAAAAACCTGAGCTATTAGGGGTCATCAGGAACTTGTCTGCGTTTCAATAGCCAGCTGCCATGGTAACTAATGGTGGGGTTGTAATGACCCCTTCAGCCTAATAGGCTAATTTTTTTTCAATACAACCTTGCAAGTTAAAACACATCCTTGAAAAACATCACACTATGAAAGGGTTAAGTGCTGTGTAAAGAATCTAAAGATACAAGTTTGCTTTAAGTTGGTAACTGGCGTTTTCCACTTGGGGTATAATTGACCCAATACACTTGTAATAAAAATATTCTGTACATACATAAAATGACACATTATGAAAGCAGACAAAATTCGACATTGTGTTTGGGGCAATTCGACATTGTGTTTGAAGAATGCTGGCTCCGTAGGTGGTGATCATACAGAGACTTTTTTATTTATATATTTTTAAATCCAACTGGGGGTGGGGGCATGAGCCAGTGGGGCACAACTGACCCCATTAGCCTTGAGGAATACATGGAATATGAAGTGGTACAGATTTGCTAAAAAACAACCACCCCAAACCTATGCATTTTTTAATACAACTTCCAGGGTACCATACAACCCCATAGTCAGAAGAGGGTTAAATTATCTGCCCAATAAAGTTGTGCATTAGTGGAAACACTTCACTATGTAGTGGTTTTCAGGTCAGCGTGGAGTTAACACCTGGTTATAATTACATGGGTTACAATTTTGCTTCAAATTAAGTGCTGAAGTTGTCACGTATATTAGGAAAATTTATTTCACTTATTCACTCCAAGGAAAGCCATATCTCATGATGCCCCACTGGCAGAAAAGCCAAGAGAAATGAATTATTATTGGTTTTGTACATGCTTTACTGAGCAGTTACTAACTGCTCAGTAGATACCATCTACTTTACAGAGGCGTGTTTGTGAATAAGCTCAGGAGATTGGCAAGAGGATATGAGCATTTCACAACTACTTGCATTATGAGTGATCAGGACTATTTGTTTGACAATTTATCTTGGAAAATAATTTTTATATTTAGTTAATTACCACTATTAAAACCGATAAGCATACGTAAGCCCAACCTCCATGTTTTACACATGGATAGGCACCAGCATAAATCATGGCAGCAGCCCTTTTCTTGGGTTCTTACAACATTCCAAATCTGTCTAAATGCAGTTACAAACAGGTATTTAGAGGTTAAGGAATTCATTCAATATATAGTAAGTTAACAATCTGAGTCATCTGGCAAATTACAGTCAATGTAACTTGCTGCGTTGGTTTTTTTTTTTTTTTTTTACAGGCATGCCAACTGGATGGTGGTGTGGCTTCTGACCTTGAACTGGCAGCTAATCATGGGAGAATTTAAGCAAATTCCAGTAGTTTCAAGTGTTGTGTAATGTATTTCACTATAAACAATTCATTTGTTGTTTCTCAACTTTCTATAAATCATGAGAATTGTGCAGTTTTTACTGCTTAGAAACAAAAAACATTTTGCCAAGACTGATTTTTGTTGTTGTTGTTGTTCACAGCCTTTACTTTACTCACATAGTAGAAACTGATTATCCTTTCCTTTTGTTGTGTTGACAGTTTAATCATCATGTATTGGGCATTTTACTGGAACTATCAACTTGCATTTCTTAACATTGCTCCACATAGTTTATATAATTAAAGCTTTAAAAAAAACAAAACCAATGTTCCTGGAAGTTTTCTATACTTTCATATATTAAAGATGCAGACTCAAAAGTCTTCTGGTGTCTGAATATTTGTGCTTTAAAATAGGATGTCCTCTTTTCACATGCACCATTTGAGGTGTGTCATACATTCTAATATAGTATTCTGGTGGAGCAACAATTGAAGATTTGATCTAGTCCTTTACTGTACCTTTCAATCTTTGTCCAAAGAACTTCACGATACTCCGAGACTGGTTACAACTTTTCAACAGTTTACATTGTTGCTGAATAATAGCAGAACAGGGTTGACAACTGGCATGCAGGGCAGATGTTTAGCACATAGTTTAAAGTATTAACCCCAAGTACTGGAAAATCAATTTACAAGAACTAATTATAGGGGGGAAATCCTTCTCTCCAATAGTGAAACATTAACATCTATGTCTTTATACCACCGATATCATCCTCAACTTGACATTTGACCAATTTCTTCACAAAGATATTGTATCCACGCAGTATAGAGCTGAGTGGCAACGCCCGTTTTACTGTAGCATGAGTTCTTCTGCACCTCTTGCTTTAAAATAGTCAACCAATAAGTCACACTGACCATTTACTGCAAAGTTACATATTTTCAAGTCTTGCTTTCCATCCCTAACAGAATTTGTGTTCTGGAATGGGAAATTTAATTATGTGTTCTTAGAGAAATCTGGATGATTAATCTTAACACTAACTTCAAGGAAGTACAGAGGTGTTATTTGGAGAACCTTTAACAGCAGTCATTCTAAAATGCAAGCTACTACCAGTAAAGAAAAAGGAAAAGAGATCACAGTTGCACTGACTTAGTTTAAAAGGCTGTAATTAATGGCACCAATAGATGTTTGATCATTCTCAATTACTCAGATATCCATTATGTCTATTTACATGTTCTGACATTCTGAATAAAACAGTACTAAGGATGCATTTATGTTTCTTTGCCTCAGTATAAAATCAGGAATGCATTTAAATGAAATGTAATAGGGGAACATTTAAACAAAGCAGCCCTGAATAATATCAGAGTGCAAGTGTAATTTAATTGAGCATCAACTAATCCACAAAATTAACGATTTATAAATTTCTAATATGTGAACTTTCAACAAACTGTGTCAGACTGGAACACACCAATTAGGTTATGCATATTGTACACAAGACTTCAACGAAATGTAAATATTTCCCCCTGAAACCAGCAATGTCGAACATACTCACTAGCCTTATCACCAAATACTGTAGTCCAGTTTTGTTATTTATTGCTTACAAATGCTTCAAACTATGTGAAATCTTTGGTAAAAATAAAAACAATAAAATTTACACAATAACTTTAAAGTATTGCACAACAAGGCTCTTCAATACACAAGAAAGAACAGAGGAATGTTCAGAATCCTCAGCGAGGAAATTAACTGTACAACATTCATTGGTTCACCACTAATAAGCAAACTGTTTTTCATAAATGTTTAAAATATTTTATAGAATTCTTACAGCTTATATTAACATTTATATTTCAATCTGTATGTTAGACCAAAATGTTTTCATATAACAATTTAAATAAAAACCAGCAACTATACAGCATTGGCTTTCTACCCTACTACAGCATCAGTTCTTTTCAAGTCTGTTTACTTCACATAAAACTAGAGCAAGGGTGGGGGGGAACTAAAAAATAATCAGTAGTCTTCAGTCAGTCCTCTATGGAAAAGAGGAAAATAGGTTTCATGTCTAGTATAACACGTAGACATTTCTCTAGTGATTCATTTGTGCAGATTCAAACCTGAGCAGCTTTTATCTGCTCTAAATGAGTTCTTAGCTCAGGACACAGTTCAATTATCAGCAGTTCCATCAATACCTGAAAAGGAGAACAGACCAAGATGAACGTTGGCAGTAACAGATTTTTTTCCCCGTTCCGCCCAAGATGTTTAGAAAATGACAGTAGGACCATTTGGGTCACCTAATCCATTTGCATGGGGCTACTATGGTGTTTTTTATGTGCCGATGTCAGCATGAAATCCAATTTTTGTGTATCACCCTGAAACTGATTTCTCTATAGGGAAACAGAGTATTTCCATTTCCAACATTCAAAAAGCTTGACATTTCCAATACTTAAAACAAGGAGCTGTAAGAGGGAGGTGGCTGACACTGAGCCAGTTCCTCAGGTGGTGTTAACTGGTATAAGTTCCATCAGAGCTAGCGGGTAAAAACAGACATGCTGGTGGTGAGGTGCCTTCCCATTCTGCCCCAGGGCAGGAAACTGTAACCACCACTCTCTGGGTTGGCGAGGGGCACTGAACAAATGCGTGGGCCCAGAGTGGTCCATGTGGTCTTGGTCCAGGATATGCCTCGGCAATTTTCCTAAGGACGCATCCCGAGCCAGTCACCTGCCCACCCCAAGGCAGTCCTGGGCCAACATCTGGCAGTGCAGGAACAGATGAGCGGGAGAGTCCTGAGCTACAGTGAGCCCCTGTCACATCTGGTTTTACCCAGTAGTACTATATTCAGCTAAGAATATGGCCCACTGTACCCAACAGAGATTGCTGTTGGACAGAGACTGCAGTACTAGGTTGTAGTTCTACCTTAATGTCAAGCTTTTAAAGTATATATATATGTTGCAGGATACAAAGTTAGAAACTAGTTACAATGTCTTCTGAGGCTGACTTCTGAAACTTCTATTAACTGAAAATAATCTAATTTAAGGTAAGCTTTGAATAAAAATACAGAATAAGAAATCTCTAAGAGAACACTTTTTTGATTGTAGGGCAATTAACAGCCCTACAATCTAATAGCCCTACAGTCGAATACTGAATATGTTCATTTTTAGTATTAAGCTAAAGGATAAGCCCACATGTTGGTTACTCACATACAGTAGATGCTTATTGGCCCTGTTTTCTTGCAGTGCATTAAACACTTTGATTATCCCATGACGGGCATTTTGTTGTCCAACAAGGCTCTGGAGAGTATCTGAAACAAACATGATTTTAACTTGCTTTTTTATATGGATGTTGATAAAGCATGGGTATCTTTAGACTAACAAAGATCGGGTATCAAAACCCCATAGCACATATTTGGCCATCGTGTGTAAGCACCAAAATAATCCCAACACCAATTTGGCCACCCGTTGAACATGCAAAGTGATCATCATTGCATCACAAGGACGTGTGCGTTCTGGCTGAACACATGGCCAATGTTGCGTCTAATGATATTGCGTGGCACGTTAGCAGGAACAACACAGGGAACAAGGCAGCAGTGCTTGCGTGTTGAGATCAGGTGGAGAGCAAAAACAAGGTCAAAACACACATTCAGACACTCGTTGACGTTACGTCTAAAGACACCACACATCTACCTAAATTTATTAAGTAGCAAATGTAAAAAAAATATCACATGGCATGAGATATGATAAAAATATGCATTAGGATCCCAATTCAGTGAGGTACTTATATGCCTGGTTTCATACAGACACTGCTGCAACCACATTTTTTTTTGTTGTTTAAAAATATATAGGTGTTTAACACTATGGACGACCAGGCCTTTATCATTCTGTGCTATTCACACATTCATATGGCCTTGCTTTACGACTGCACATAAATGACAGAATTCATGAAATAGATTTAAAACTTACTTTGGCTTTCAATATTTAGAGATTTTACAAAACCCACATAAAAATTAAGCAATAAGAAACTTAAAGGCGATTTGCAGTTTGATAGAAACAAGTCTTTTATTCTATAAGAAAAAGTCAACTGATATCCACTCCCAGCATGTTATGATGAACAGTTTCATGCAGATGAGTGTTTTCTGTTACCTACTGGAAACCAGAAAGGGTAATTTTTTGTAACAGTTCTTCTTAAAGCCTGCATGATCTCGAATATGTCAAAAGTGTTATGGTCTATTTTGTCTTACACGTGCCAAATGTCTTCCTAGGAAGCTTATGTAGTTTTTTTGTATGTTGGAAAATAATGCAAACCGATTAAACTCAAAGAAAAAAAATACTGAAAGGGGCATACGCAACGGAATTCTAAGCAAAGTATTTCATTGAGTTATTGCAATGCACAGCTTAGGTAGCAGGGAAACAAGGAGGAAGGTACTCTAGTTACATCAAGGTAAAATTATACATTAAAAATGAATTGTTTACTGTAAATAGAGGTTATTTACCAGTAACTCTGTTCTTCGAGAGAGCTCCGCGTATTCTCACTATTGGGATTCACTTCCTACTTTGCAGGTACCGGAAAACCTTCTGTCAGCAGTTTCCAGGCAGAAGATAGCCTGAAAAAATCTAGAATAAGGTGAGGGCTCCGTCCCTCCCTCCCACCCCCAGCCCCCCGCTTGGAGGAAAATGCAGGCTCCAGATCGCGCGAGTCTATAAAAGGGGGCGGAGCCCCCACCGCCTCAGTTCCTTCCAATCCCGTCCCGGGAAGACCCAAGAACAGGTACCTCCGAGACAGAGGGGAAGGTTGGACGGGACATGAGAATACGCGGCGCTCTCTCAAAGAACAGAGTTACTGGTAAGTAACCTCTATTTCTTCTTCGAGGATCTCCGCGATTCTCACTACTGGGAGAGTGAGTAGCAATAAAGTAACCTATCTTGAGGAGGAGGGTGACGAGGAGGTCAGTCAAAGAGAGACTTCAGGACTGCTCTTCCCACATTCGAGTCCAATCTGTCCGCCAGGTCTAAGGAATAGTGCTTGGTGAAGGTGTGCACTGAGGACCAAGTGACAGCTTTACAGATGTCCAGAATAGGGACCCAACGGAGATTGGCTAGAAAGGAGGCCACCGCCCTGGTGGAATGCGCCCTAAGAGGGGAAGGGTTCTCCGCTAGTTCGTAGCACTTCTGGATGCAGAGGAGGATCTATTTGGATAATCTTTGTGATGCGAGGCGGGCGCCGATTCGTCGTCCACCATACGAGATAAACAGAGCGTCTGATGCGCTGATTAGTCGGGTACGATCAATGTAGAAGGCGAGAGCTCGTTTGACGTCTAGTGTATGCAGCGTCCGCTCTGATCGGGAGGCATGAGGTTTCAGGAAGAAGACAGGTAAGGAGATAGTCGGGTTCAGGTGAAAAGGGGTAATCACCTTAGGGACAAATGATGGGTCTGTCCTGAGGTCCACTTTGTCAGGATGGAAGTGAGTGTACGGGGGGGATGCTCGGAGAGCGGAGAGTTCTGAGACTCTTCTGGTCGAGGTGATGGCAAGCAAAAAGGCTGTCTTGAGGGACACAAGCTCCAATGAACAAGTGGCCATAGGCTCGACGGGGGGCGTTCCATGAGCCTAGTCAGGACCAGGCTGAGGTCCCATTGAAGGGCGGGTTGTGAAATCGGTGGAAACGAGTTAACCAAACCCCTCCAGAAAGTTCTAGTGAGGGGGTGAGAGAAGAGAGAGTCTGGTCCCTCTGGTTGCAGGCGAGAGGAGATTGCTGCTAGGTGTACTTTGAGGGAAGAGAAGGAAAGTCCAGAGCCGTGTAGGTATAGTAAGTACCTAAAGACGTGGAGGATAGAGAGAGACGACATAGAGCAAGAGAGCGACCTACACCAAGCCGAGAAATGAGACCATTTCGCAGCATAGCAGGCACGCGTCGAAGGTCTACGGGAGTTGAGTAGGACCTCAGCGACCTCAGGAGGGGCATCTCGTATCAGGACTGGATCAACCAGGCGGAGAGATGGAGTGCCCGCTGGTTGTGGTGTAGAATTGTGCCCTGTTGGTGAGAGAGGGGGTCGGGCAGTAGCGGGAGGAGAATGGAGTCCACTGCCAGATTCTGTAGGGTCTGGAATCACGGTTGGCGAGGCCAGGCTGCGGCTATGAGGATTACGTGAGCGCGATCCCTCTGGGCCTTGTGGAGAAACCTGTAGAGCAGGGGAACAGGAGGGAATGCATAAAGAAAGTGCCCTTTCCAGGAGATGGCGAAGGCATCGGAAATGGAGCCCGGGGCTTTGCCTGCCTTGCTGCAAAACCTTTGAAGTTTTGTATTCTCTTGTGTAGCGAATAGGTCTATTACAGGGGTGCCCCATGTGTCAAAGAAATCGTCTAGTACTTTGTCTTGGAGTGTCCATTCGTGTTGATTGGAGCTCCTGCAGCTGAGATGATCTGCAATGGTATTGTCCTGGCCCGCTAAATGAATAGCCTGAATGTGAATGTTTTGCTCGATGCACCAGGCCCAAATCATCTGGGCCTCGATGGACAGGGGAGTGGATCTGGTGCCACCCTGCTTGTTGACGTACCACACTGCTGCGGTGTTGTCTGTGAGGATCAGAACATTCCAACCCTCAATGTGGTTGACAAGGGCTCTGAGTGCCCAGCGAATTGCCCAGAGCTCCAGCAAGTTGATATGCAGGAGGGTCTCTTCCTGAGACCACAGGCCATGGACCTCTATGTGATCCATATGGCTCCCCACCCTATGACGCGTCGGTAGTGATGGACGTGTCTGGTTGTGGTGGGTCGAATGGCATACCAGACAGTAGATGGGTTGGGTCGGTCCACCATTATAGCTCTGTGAGAGTTTGAAGCAGAATGGTTACCTTCAGGGACAGAGGATGGCAGCTCGGGGTATATACCTTAGCAAGCCAATGTTGCAATGGTCAGAGGTGGAGCCGGGCGTGCGGTGTCACCGCCGTGGTGGCTACCATGAGGCCCTGCAGCCGAAGAAAAAAGCGGGCTGTTCTGGTGGCCCGGGTCGACATGGCCGAAAAGGTGGACAGTATGTCGAGATATCTTTCTGTAGGCAGGTAAGCCCTTGAGTGTACGGTGTCCAGCACTGCACCAATAAACTGGAGCCTTTGAGTGGGTATCAACTGGGACTTGTCGTAGTTTATGACGAACCCCAGAGTCTTTAGGAGATGTAGGGTCGTGTGTAGATGGTCCATGAGGGAGTGTTTGCAAGATGCTGCAAGGAACCAATCGTCCAGGTATGGGAATACCCTCACCTTCATAGTTCTTAAGTGAGCCGCTACCACTGACACGCATTTGGTTAAGACCCTCGGGACTGTAGAGAGGCCAAACAGGAGGACCAAGTATTGAAAATGGCGGTTTCCTACAAGAAAACGCAAGTATCTTCTGTGAGCAGCGTTAATGGAAATATGGAAGTATGTGTCCTTAAGATCAAGGGAGGCCAACCAGTCGCCTTGTTGCAGGCCAAGGAAGATGATAGGGAGGGAGGTCATACGGAATTTATATTTTTTTATGAACTTGTTGAGCCGGCGTAGGTCTAAAATAGGTCTGAATCCCTTGTCCTTCTTGGGAACCAGGAATTAACTAGAGTAGAATCCTGAGTTCTGTTCAGGAAGGGGGACTTCCTCCATGGCCCCTTTGGCTAGTAGCGCCTGTATCTCTAGTAGTATTTGAGTATTGGGGGGGGGGAATCCCAAGAGGGGTGGTGAGGGGAGTCTGGGGGCAGTGTGTGGAACTGGATGGAGTAGCCACAATCTATATTATCTCCCTAACCCAACGGTCAGAGGTGAGGAAAGCCCATAGATGGTAGAAGGGCCGGAGACGGTTGCAAAAAGTAGGGGGATGCTCCAGTTCTCCCTTGATCTCAGGAGTTCCAAAAACGCTGTTTGGCTGAAGGTCCCACTGACGAGGTGGAAGAGGATCTACCTTTTGTTTAGAGAACTTCCTCTGAGTGGAGGTCTGGGATTGCTGGTACTTGGGGGGCGGGGGGAGGAGTACCTTATATTTGTAGAATAGGGGAAGTGTGGATGTTGTCTGGCCTGATAAGAGTAGGGATAGAGGTCTGGTAGAAAGGCCTCCTCTTATTAGACCTGATTACACCTGTGGACCTGGCAGTTTGACACATCTCCTTGACCTTTTTCAAGGTCTCGTCGGTAGAGGCTGCAAAGAGCCCTTCTCCATCGAAGGGGAGGTTCTCAATTCGGGTCTTGTTCTCTGGAGTGAGGGCAGTGGAGCGCAGCCATGTATGTCATCTGAGGGTGATGGCTGAAGCCATGTCCCTTATGTTGGAGTCGGCAATGTGCATGTTTGCTGTTAACTGGAACTGCGCTATTTGCATGCCCTCTCTCCGTAAGGCCAGGATCTGGGCAGGGTCAGAAGCTCTGCCTAACTGTGACCACAACCAGTGTTGGTAGCCACAGGGGGCGGAACCGTAGTTGGCAGCTTGTAGGGAGAGAGTCTCCAAGGAGAAGATTTTTCTGCCCAGTACATTTAGGCGTCTCCCTTCTCTATCTGTGGGGGATGTCTGTATACTGCCGGCCCTAGACTTTAGAGAGGCTGCTGCAATGACCAAGGAGTTCGTGGCTGGGTGCTTATAGAACATGGCCACCCCCTACCAGGGAATTGCATACGAGTCTGCCAGCTTGTTCGTGGGTTGGGCGGAGGAGGGTTTGGCCCAAACAGCCGTAGCAGGTTCCAGGAGTTGATTCAGCATGGGGATCATGATTTGGCCTGAGTCCCCAGGATGCCAAAGACTGGCCCTGATTGTGCCTTCTTGATGACCCTTGTTGGTAGTTTGGGAAGGGCTACGACCATGCGCCGCAGCATGGCCTGAAAGGCCTTGATGTCCTCGGTAAAGAGGCTAAACCCAGGGTCAGTGATAGTGTCGGGGGGTGGAGGGGATATGGTCTCATCCTCGTCGGTTTGGGAGGATGAGGAAGAGACAGAAGCCAACCACTCCGAGAGGACCTCAACTTCAGTAGGGGCAGCAGGGATAGTCACTGCCCTGGTATTAGCCCTAGGCGACTGGGGGATGCCCAGGAGCATGTTCAAAAGGGAAGGTTCAGCGGGCGGGTCTAACCTTGCTTCCACTTTGATCTGCTGTAGTGACCCCCTCTGTGGCTCCAGTACCGGTGGTGCCGGTCCGCGGCGTTCTTCCCGAGGCTGGTCCGCTTGTACCCTTGAGTGGGAGGCGTGGTCCTGGGGTGAATCAGGGGGCCGGGACACCGTTGCCAACGGTGGCATTTTTGGCGGTGCGGGCGGGGGGGTCTATATTGCATGGCCCGAGCCTGTTCTTGTTCCAGGAGGAAGAAGTCCCTAGCGGAGGGGTAGGGGGACCTGCTCCGAGAGCGATACGGAGAGCCCCAGCGTTCATACCCCTGGTACCGGCTGAAGTCCGGGTGGTACCGTGCCTCTCTGTGCGGGGAGCAGCAGGAACAGGGAGATCAGGAACGTAGATCGCTGTAGGTGCGGGGACGAATGTCGACATGTTCCCTATGGGAAGTGAAAGCCCCCTTCCTGGTGATCTTGAGAGCGGGATCGGTGCATCCGCTGGGAGCGCATATACGGTGAGGCATGGAATGGTCCCTCGCGCTCCGACTGTCTTGGGCTTCTGGCACCAGGTCACGATACCGGGGTCCGATCCCTTTGCTGCGGTACCGGGCTTTGTTCCCTTGGCTGGCGTACGGGGCTACAACCCCTTGGCTGCGGTACCGGGCTTCAGTCCCGTAGCTGTGGTACCGGGTGTCTGTCCCCTGGCTGCGGTACCGGGCTGCGGCCCCTTGGTGAGTTTTGGGGCTCTGGTTGTGCTGAGTCTATTGGATGCATCATGACTGGTTCCAAGAAGACTGTCTGTACCGCTAGGGTCCGGGAGACAGTAGCATCAGCGCTGAGCGAGCGCTTTTTCTTCTTGCGGTGCTCCCCCTGGTGCTTGGAGCGCCTTTCCTTGGTGCTCGGAATCGCGGTACCAGTGGTGGTTGCATCTGGTACCCCTGGTACGGGCTGCGGTACCGGCATCGTGGGGGCCATCTCTGTTGGGCGCGGAGACACGGCCTGTGATGAGGCCAGTAAATCCATGGGGGGCCGGTGCCCGGCCGAAAGGGACATTGGCCCTTCCTCACCCCCCTGAAGTGCCCTCTTGGTGAGAAGTTCTTGTAACCTCACGGCTCGTGCCTTTCTCGCTCAGGAGGAGAGGATTGCGCAGTGCGAACAGGTCCTCGTGATATGTCCCTCTCCCAGGCAGGATAGACAGAGGTCGTGGGTGTAGCTCACTGAAAGTATGGCAGGGAAGGAGGCGCACTACTTAAAGCCCGGTTGTTTGGGCATGCTTTGTAGAGTCGACGGGAGGTCCCAGAGGGGGAAACCCCTCGGGGTGGGACAGGTCGCACTCAATCCGACTTCTTTCTTTTTCTCTTTTGTTGAAGATAGTTATTTCAAGAATTTACCAGAGAAGAAGTTCTCCTCTGTATAGTAAAAAGCTGAACTCGTGCTGAGGAGCACGGAAGGTCTTCCAAGCGCGATGCGGTTGGAAGGAACTGAGGCGGCAAGGACTCCGCCTCCTTTTATAGATTCCCACTCTCACGCGATCTGGAACCCGCGCTTTCCTCCAAGCGGGAAGGAGGGAGGGAGGGACGGACGGACCCCTCACCTTATTCTAGATTTTTCCAGGCTATCTTCTGCCTGGAAACTGCTGACAGAAGGTTTTCCGGTACCTGCAAAGCAGGAAGTGAATCCCAATAGTGAGAATCGCGGAGATCCTCGAAGAAGAACCAGTGGTTTATGAATCTATAAGCACTTTTCAGGTATAGAACTGAATGGATAATAGCTATTTCACTATAAAATATCAACCTTCTCTGGGTTTTTAAACCTCTAATATCATTATAATAGGAAGCCAAAAATATAGAATTTCTCTCTTTAAGAAGCCATATACCAGACTGAAAAAAATTATTTGTTTAACTAGAATTAATGAATCTATAAAAGTTTAGTTATTTGGGTACACAAGTAAAAACCTCTGTGTGTGTGTGAAGAAAAAAAAATACATGGGGATGGGTATTTTCAGGGAACCGATGTTCATTGCTGCCAATGGGGAAAAGAAAGTGAACACGGGTCCCTGGTTATTTCCCACTGTCTCCAGAAAGCCACAAGCATCAGTTTTTGTTGGGAGTTATTCTAAAACTAAATGATACCCCCCAAACCTGTATGTTTCAAAAGTGCTGAACAACAGTAGACAGAGGAGAGGGACTACTGGAGAAAGCTGTAACCCATTAAGAGCCTGCACTTATTGTAAAAACGAGGCCACTTGTCACTAATGCAGCTCTCTGAATATATATTGCTTCTGAAGAACACCTCACTTGCAGCTATGCGTTTAGTCTTGCTGACCTAGATCTATTAATAGTATTGACAGTCTAGCAAGGACCCACGAGACCTAGGACTTGCAGCACATACTTACAAAAGAAAGCAAATGAGAGTTGGGAATTGCTGTGTGCTCAGCAGTTCTGCAAGTCAGGTCTTTTATATAGATGTCTGAATATGGATTCAAGAGACTAGCTCAGAAAATTTGGGACTTTTGTATTTAGACTGAACAAAAATAGATTTCATTCTGTAGGTAGAGTTTAGTTAAGCAGTCAGAAAGATGGCAATCTATGGGTAAAGGAAATCAGGAACCCAGCATTGTTTTCCCAGTTTTTTCACTACATTGCTGTATTCTGACTTGGAGAGGTTGTGCAATCTCCCTTCTCTGGAGGTTTTTTTTAAAAGACAGACTAGGCAGACATTTTCATGAATGCTTTAAGATAGGGTTATCCTGTCTCAAGGCAGTGATTTACCACGAACAGTACCAAAGTACTGGACTAGATGTCCTGTGAGGTCCCATCAACTCTACAGTTCTAGGATTTAAGCACCCTGCATCATGATTTGCCTGTCTTAAAATGGGAGTAATTCACACAGAACTGCTTCAAGACTGTTTTTAAAGATCCTTGGATGGAACAAGCTGTGATGGACAAAGAGTTAATTAATTAATTCTCTGTGGTCATTTTTGTTAACAGCTAGCATTGCAATTGTACTGTAAAACCTAGGAGACCAGTTTATGTTAGGGCTACTTCAGTGCCTTCTAACCCAGAGTTCATTCGGTTTTAGCTAATAGTTACTTAGTTCAGTCCAGACCTTCTCAAAGGGGCAATGACCAGCTTCATGGAAAACAATGCTGTAATTGGGAACATCTGAAAAGTAAGAAGGGGCATTCCTCTGAAGGCTTTTTGGCTCATGTTTCTGGGGACCCAACTGTATTTGTGCCCAGTCCCCTAGGAGTCTAGCACTAACAATGATGATTTCCCACAAACGGACAACAGTATCAAATATCTGCATCAGTTTCATTCCCTACACATTCAGCTCCTAAAAATGTCCAAGTCTTAGGAAATAACTTCCAGCCACTAATGATACTAAAACAACAGAAGGTCCAAAAAGGTCCCACTGAGCTAGGCTATGTGCAAATAAAGAGATAATTCCTACCTCAAAGAGCCCTCAATTCAGGATAAGAGGCAAGAAATGAACGTGGCAAGAAGTAGGCAGGATGAAAAGAGGGAGAAATAGGCAGCTAGGAGAGGGTTCATGCAGGCCAGCTGTATGAACAGCCAGATGGTCCTAAAAAGTTTATGACTTTAAACTCTCTTAGCTTTTCTGTCTTATTCTAAAACCTAATACGTCCACTTAATTTCAAAAGGTTCAGTGACAGACTAAGTAATGACTGGGAACAGACACAATCGTTTCTTTAATATCCTTGGCTTCCTGAATGGGTTTAATCTTTAAATATATATATATATATATTGAGGGCAGACAGAGGAGAATGGCTTTGGAGTCTTGGCTAGAAAAAAAAGAGCTGAACACTACCGACTTTGCTGCTGTTCTCCACTAGACTTGAATGCCGAGGTATTCCCATTCTGTGAGCTGTAAGGATTATTGCAGCAGGACGCAAGGAGGATTAAGGCTGAGAACAGGATTGTCTCCATTTCTAGCTATACAAAGGCAGGAACATGCAGACAAGACTGTGCAAACACAGAGCTAACATTTATTCTTCGTGAATTCAATGACATGCCCAAGTTTTAATGTACTCACCTGGAATGTTTTCAAGTAGTTTTTGCTGTGCTCTCTGCTTTGTCTCCTGACATTGCTCTTCACTTCTGGATTTCGTTGGGGGTGCTAATTTTCCATTAGGCCAGAAAGCATCTCGGAACACATTAATGTAGTAAACAAGCATTTGTTCACTGAAGATCCAATTTACTGTGTCGCGTATTTGCCTTGAAAGGAAATTTTTAGTTGTCAGATATTCCAGGTTTGATACATGCACCCTGTAACAAAGTGGTCTCCTCTGCTCCATGCCTGAGTTTCCCTGGTACCTGGCAAAGTCTTTTCATTTCCTTTGCCTTTCCTTCAGCATATCCCAGCTCCTTCCCTTCTGTCAGGGCAGCTTTCCTTTATCCTGGCGCATGGGTTGGGTTCAGGGCTAGTTTATCAGGAAACAGGGCTTGCCTCTTAGGGCCCCGCATCCCTTCTGCCTCAGGCCTTCCCACCTAACCAAGGAGAAGCTGGGCTGCTTTAGTACAAGGCAAAGCTACACTTTGTAAAAAATAATATTTATTAATTTTGTGTATTGTTTTTCTTTCAATAATAATAAAATAAAAACACAATTCAAAATAGATAATTAAACATACGTACTATAAACTCAGCAGACGTTCAGGGAAGGGGAGAGATTGACATTAATTACAACCAAATAGCAAATATGCATATACATGTAGAGTATACTAAGCTACAAACAAATCAATGTATAAACTTAAGAGGATTTATATTACAGCATATTTCATTATATTGAGCCTAGTTATGTCTATTTGCCCATGTAAACATTTCCATTGAAGCAACATCCACAACCACTCCAAGAATGAAAGTACATTGGAAGTTTTCCATTTCCTTAAAACTGTTTAGCAACCAAAAATATTATAGATAGCTATTTTTTTCATAGGAGCAAGACAATGGTTAAAAAGTCCATAATCCAGACGATGGTACAATGTTAATTTTAAGTATCTTAGAAAGTGCTACACATATGCCAAGCCTAAAATTAGTAACTCTAGGCAAAATAATAAAATATGACTATGAGACCCAACCTGGTTTCCACATCTTCAGCAACAGTCATGTGAGGCTAGTCCTGCTTTAAATAATAAAACCTACAAGACCCTGTTCTGAAAAACATCTTAAAAGCAGTGAATTAGATGTTTTACAAAGTGATCACTAGATAATTCCCCATTTTTCATCTGTTAACAATATCTGTGAATCCTTTCCCCATTTGCCTTTAATGTTAAAATCTGCTGGTTATAAGCAGCTTATTGAACCACTTGTATGTATTAACCAAAGCAAAAAACTTAACAGTTTAAAAATACACTTAAATGTACAAGAGTTTTCTTAAAATACACACAAAAAAACAATTCAGAACAATTACAATTCAAAACACCTTCCACTCCATACATTGTAACAAAACATAAACGCCAAAAAACAGAAATTAATTCACGCTTATAGCAATATTTACT
>QEPC01001717.1:2217141-2279159 GCA_003113815.1 Sphenodon punctatus | reverse complement strand
TTTTTTATCAGTAATAACTCGGTTTTGGCTGCATCAATCAGTATAATATTTTAGAAGCACTTGTTATTGATCTAATTCTCGAAGCCTGTGAAGTTTGGGGGCTCAACTCATCCAAGGGGAGGAGATATTGATGATTCAAATACGCGAGGCCAGTGTGAATTTTGACCACAAGCAATTAATGTTTAAGCAGTAATAACATTTTATTTTCCTAATGGATATTTTTCAAACTTTGTGGATATGATGGTCCTCACAACTTACAGCCATGGTAAAATTTTCAGAAAAGTAGGTCAAGCGGTTTCCTCAAAATCAGGGCTTCAGCAGTCCCCTGTTTATAAAGAACAGTGGCTGTACATTTAAGTTTCAGGCAGCTACCGCTGCCTGAAAATTACCAACAAAGTGATATTTATTCTTAGAATACAACACATATTTTTCCAAATCTGTGTATAAATTATTCCATATGTTCCCATGTGTCTTACTCAGGTGAGCACAAAGTTTTTTGTAAAATATCTCATGGTCATTACATAACCAAACTTATTAATATAATAAAAAGGTGCATATCTAATATAAAAGGTAGAAGACTATGATGGAATGTATTGTAGCTGTATCCTTCCTTTTCCAGATCTCTGAAATCTCTGCATTATTTCTAAACTTCAATTGAAGATGTCCCCATAAAGGAATAAAGGGAGGCATTGTTAAGTCAGAAGATGTTAAATCTTTAATTTTCTGCAATACACTCCATGAAAAGTTAAATACAATATTTAATTTCAGAGATCTAGGTAAGCTCTTAAGGAATGGAAATGAGTAGAATGATCCAAATTTAGAGGCTAAACTTCTTTCATGTTCAACCATATAGGTCTGTCCCCTGAAACAGTTCCATACACCCACTATTTAAGCACCCTCATATGAAAAGCCAGATAATATAAATAAAAGTTTGCAGCTCTTTGGGCCCATTGTGGTAAAAGGCATCCTTAAATTGCCTTTCCCACTAGCAGGATGCCTTTTACCACAATGGGGCCAAAGAGCTGCAGGTGGCTCTAGAGCTAGTTTGCTCACTTCACCATAGTTATTAAATTGCCTTTCCCACTAGTAGAAGAGGTACATGTGAATCATATCTCCGAGGCAGGGGCCTTACAAAAACATGGGGAAGCCTTCCTGGAGTTTTAGTATCAAGCTGATGAAGAACACCGACATTTTGCTTCACACAATAGTAGATACAATAACTTGACATTCTACCAATAAATAAATAAACAATCTGCTGTCTACTTAAAATGGTTTTGGTCATTAAGTTTACAGGGACTTGCAGAATTAAAACCACTTTGTAAAAAGAATGGTTTTAGCTGTAGGGAAAAATTTGCAGGTTCCTGAGAAAAGCAAACTCTCAAAATAATAGTTTAAACCAAAAATGTTTAACCCCTTCAGACATAGCAAGTGATAAACTGTGTTGTGTAGCATCCACTTAAGAAAAAGTATTCCATTTTCATAGCATGCCTGTTTCTCTTGGAGGAAATCTATTTTTTTTCCTTTCCTGACAGAATTCTGGCAGTGGCCATTCCCTGTTTAGCAATCATCTTTGTTTTAGAACCGTAGCATGGATTACATAAGCAGAAAAAAGTGACATGTCTATGGATGAAATCAAATGAGAGGATAGCCCACTGGAGTCCAGGTTCAGTCCGAGCAGTCCTCACTTAGCCCCAGCTCACATGTTTAGCGTGTCCAGCTTAACAAACAATCATGGCGCTCCCTCCCCTTGGGGGTTCATCTAAGTCTAAACCTGTTAATCTTTCGGAAATGATGCAAGGTCTTTCTATTTGGCCAGTTGTTTGGCAGGCGGGGATAGGGGAGAGGTTTGGAAGTGAAGCAACTTTTTAGATGTTTTTATTGATTGTAAGCAGCCCTGAGCCTTTATGAGAAGGGCAGAATACAAATTTAAACAAACAAACCAATAAATAAAACGGGTTTGGCGTCTTTTTCATGCACTTGCAGGCAGCCCCCAATTGCAGCACAAGTGGGAATGAGAGCCGAGAGAGGGGCAGGAAATGGTCACTCCTCCGACACTCTAAGATTTCCACCCATGACTTTATGGTGCCGGCAGGCCTGTGTGCTGCACGCAAACTAACTGATGGGACATGGACACATGGGTGCACATTAGCCCTCATTATCCAGCAATTGTCCACATGGCAGGCTCCACATTCTCCAAGACCATGGAGAATGGCCCTTGGGTGGGGCTGTGGGTCCAGTGGGTGGTGGCCCCGGGTCCAGAGGGGATGAACACCTAATAAACGGGCAAGTGGACGCCCACCTGGTATGGGCTAATGTCTTGTTTGTTAACACCCTATGTTGTATTCATACACAGCAGGACACATTAAGATAGCAATGACCAAACCATAACTACATTAGCACTTTATCAATATTTTCAAATATTCTTCTCTCAGCTATTTAGTCACAGAACAAAAATCTCAATATCATAATTAAATGAATTCACTTACTTGTTAATAGTCCTTCCAAATGTGACTTGTACTAGTGCAATAAGTGTCTTTCTGACCCATTTAAACACTAGAACAACAAAGAGAGACAAAGTTCAGGCAGGGCATAAGCCTATTATGACCCAGTAACTATATAAGGTCTCCCTCATCCAGAGCCAGACACACCCCATCACACTGCTCCCAGTGCCACAGCTGGGACTTTACACACAAGAGTCAGAAAATTCAGTTATGGTTCTCAAGGCAAAAGCACCTATGAGTTCCTAAGGAAATCAATATTTTTATATTGCAGAAGTACCTTCACACATCCTACACAGGGTGGGGGAAGGCTATCCTGGGGGCTGGTCACCAAAAACACACAACCAACACACAGTATACACATAACCCCCCACTCCACCCCAAACCTATCCCCACCCACCAAATTACCAGGAAAAATAGGAAGATCTTACACTGTCTCCCAAAGACAGTGCTCAGGGCTTTGGAAAATTCCCAAGGGAAGGGAGTTCTAGAGCTGTGGGGCGCCCCCCCAAAAGCCTCACTACAGGCCTGGGTGTACACAATTAGCAGAAGGTTGTTCCATTGCAATCCCTAAGGTCAGCTGAGAACATAGGGGGCAGGTTGTCTTTCCGATATGTTGGGCCCAAGCTGTCTAGGTCAAAACCAGCACCTTGAATTGTGCCCAGAAAGCTATTAGAAGCCAGTGCAGAGTCTGAAGCACAGATGTAATATGCTCCTGGCAACTCCCCCTTGTCAAAGGCAGGTTGCTGCATTTTGCACCAGCTGAAGCTTCTGAACAGTTTTTAAGGGCAGCTCCATGTAGAGCGCATTGCAGTGGTGTAGCCTTGGGGTTACAAAGGCATGGATAACGATGGCTAGGCCAGATGCAATGATGAATCCAGACGTACCCCAAGGCTGTGAACCTGAGTGATAAAAGGAGGCTGGGCCTCATCAGTGACAGGTGTCCCTATGCCTCCCAGGTCACGGGACCAACCATCATTACTTTGGCCTTGTAAGGATTCAGTTTCTGTTGGCTCACCCACATCCAGTCCCCAATGGCAGCAATGCACCGAGTAAGCTTTGAGACTGCAGGGCTCAGGTTGGATGAAAAGGAAAGAGAGAGCTGGGTGTCATCGGCATACTGATGGCACCGCACTCCAACTCTATGCATGATCTTGCCCAATGGCCTCAGATCCACATTGAACAAAAGGGGAGAGAAGATGCAACTAGAACAGACACGCATGTTGAATAATTACTTCCTCGCAGCTCAAAAATCTCTCCAATCAGCATGAAGCAAGGCTCAGCAAGTGCATCACGCTTCCCATCCACATCATCTCCAGAGTCCGACAGATCACTATCCTCTTCTGCCTCTTCCTATGAAAGGGAGCACAGACAGTAGGGAAGTTTAATTGGCATTACTTTGCTAGCTCTCCTTTCTCTCTCAGTATTAGTCCACAGAGATGTGCAAGATCCCAGGTACTGGCATAGTGTTGAAAACAGCAGCACTTACCACTGGGCATGCAGCAAGCAGTGCTGAACATCTAGAACCCTTGTCAACTTCAGCTCACTGGGACTAAGACAGGAACTGAGCAACCAGAACCCTGTGGCTACAGAACACGACACCTGCCTTGGGGTTACCTTTCACTCACTGGTTTCTTGAATTCCATTCACTGCTTCCCAGTTTTCCTTCTCCATCTCCTCCTTTATTTAACCTTCCTTCCCAGTCTGTCTCTCTATGTTCCAAGTCTCTCTCAGATGTTTTTAAAATCGGTCTTTCCTTCCACTGCTTGTACAAATACTATTGGTAAAATAGTCAAATATCTTAGGCACCTAAGCTCCATTTAAAATAAAAATAAAAAAATAAAAATGCACACCTAGGAGCCTCTAGTAGGACTCGTTGCCTCTGAGTCGCCAAGCATCTTCACCACCTCTGGTTCTCTGTAAGTAAAACACTTCACCCACACATTCCTCCAGAGTCCTTCTCCCAAAGGCGATTTGTTATTAACCACGCCAACAGTCTCCATCTTTCACAGTTTCTCCTCAGCAAAAACCTAATCTTGTAAATGGTCTTGCTGAGTTCTTAACTGAGCTCTCGCATTTCTTTCCTGGTCTCTTCTGCCTAGGTGATTTGTCATCCCTTTGCTAGGCTCCTAGCACAACTTTATATGCCGATGGATTCTTGGGTTCTTATTTCTACTGCTATGGAGTCCTACCTTAGCCGCCACATCTAAGGCCCCAGGATCAGTCTTGAAAATAGGACTTATTGGTTTTGAAAATGTTATCCTAGAAGCCTAAATAGCAAGATATATACACAGCTAAATACCTAAACTGGTGTCAACCATGAGCACTAATTCAACTGAATAAATAGGGAAAGAAAAATTGTATTCTTAGCTCATGTCAAGAAGGCTATGGCTTTCCAAGCAAAGCTTTCATTAGAAAAACAAAGCTAAACAAAAAAAACCCCGCCTAATAGAATAAGCAAACATCCGTACTTTACACAGACTGTCCGCCCTGTTTCAAATAAGAATTTACTTTTAAAAAGGAACCTAGAATCCTGGTATTGTAATCTAAACAATAGTCTAACATTTACAACCAAGATACTGAATTTTATTAGAAATGTAACATTTGCAGAACTAGCCAATGCTCAGTGAGCTACAAGAAACCCTCCTTGTACATTTACGGATACGTTTTGTACTCTGCTCAGCAAGCTTCTTGTAAGGGGACTGACACTGGGGACTTACCGCAATGTTTTCACCATGCAAACCTACTGCACTCTCCTAAAATTATACTGATCATGAGAAGAACCAATGCAAAAAGATAGAAAGGGTTCCTTGTAGCTGGTGTTCCTGAAACATTAACTATATAGAACATAGAGGCAACAAAACACCCACTGTGTAATATGTGTAATATACATGATATGGTCATTTGAGAGTCTAATCACTCTTTGGGTGAAAGCAGACACACACGTAACTTCACTTTAACACCACTAACTTTTCTTATGCATATTGCAGGGCTATATTGGTGCCCTACGCAGCCATGCAACATGCATAAGAAGTGTTAAAGCAGAGTTAAGATGCATGTTGGTTTTCACCCTTAGTTTGCATTTTGAAAGAGAGCTTTTTGAAAATTCACTTGGTGTAAGATACCGCAGCTGAGTTACAGGAGTTCCACTCCAAATCTCTCACCATGGGTCCTATAGATAGTTGTCAACATAAGGCAAGGTTAGCTGTGCAGCAGACGTTTGCCTGCAGTTATGGAGAGTGTGTGTTCTCCGGCTTGCTCAGATCTACAGCTCAGCGCCAACTCCTGCTAGGTCTGTTTACTGACTTGAGCAGAGCTGGACCAGGCCCTAGAACGACATGAATGTGCCTTCTCTTCCCATATCCCTGTGTCTGCTGAGATTGTGGGTTACGGCAAAGATTTAAAACAGGGTCTCTTAGGAAGAATTAATCACCTGGATGACTCTCGGACAACTCTCTTGGGCATACAAGCACTTTAGCTTTCTCCCTTCTTGGAAAGCAGAATGAGAGCTGCAACTTCACATGTCTTTAGATGAGAAAAGTGCTATGAAATCACTGATTCAGCAACCCTATTTGTCCAAGTACCTTCTTTGATTTGCATAAACCTTTGCATCTTTTAAGGGGGCAATTTGGGTGCGTGGGGAGTGAGAGAGAGGGACGGAGGGGAGTAATTGCAGAGAATACAACTATACAGCACTTACTACACTGAAACGTACCAGAGAAGACCAGGAGAGGAAGGACACAGCCAAATTTGTAAGAGAAGGAAGTGAAAATTCTATCAATGATAGTCACTTACTTGGTAATTTATCTGATCATAAATTCATCCCTTGTAAGTAAAGAGGGACCTTATACTGCCCTGGCAGCATTACATCCTGCTCTCCACGGAATTCTCCTCTTTTCTGGCAGAGACCACTTTATCCCAACTCAAGAGAGTTTTTCAAAGGATTAAGTTGTTTTCCTTTCAAATGTGCCAAACAAAGCTACCTCAGGATTCTTCTACAAAGACTTTAGGGAGAAGCTTTTGAAGAGTTGGAAGTCTGACTAGCAAAACAGTCCTTCACTCATTGCATTCTCTTAATTTCTAATAAATAATTATCTACATTGTTTATATATGTGATGTGCTTTACACACAAAAAACATCTTTCATTTAGCAAATGTCATTAAACTTGGTGGAGAGCTCCAATATTTTATCACTAATTCACAACAGTGGATCTTTGCAAATACCTTCCTATATTAGATGCCATTCAAATATGCTGTATTAATGGCAATTCCTGCTTCTTTTGGAGAGGTATTTAAAGATAGAAAGATCGTTTTTCTCCCACTCACCTCCTGATGAGAAAAGAAATCACCAGGAAGCTTCTCCAGAAAAGAAGAGAGTGAAAAACTGGATTTCTTTCCCTGTACATCAATAACCTTAAGGTGTTCCGGGGAAGGGCTCAGAAAGCCATAAAGTGCTTCACTCTGATAGAGCCTTTCATCAGAAAGCAATTTCTGTGGGGAGGAAAAAATATAATGAAGAGTGTAATTTAAGTATGAATCATTTAAGCATTAACGAGTGATGAACTCTCTGGCTGGGCTCATTAACCCCTGCCCAGGCACATAGCAACACAAGACTCCATCAGCACTAACTGGCTTGGCCAGGTCTGATGGAAATCACAAAGGAGTAATGTTTCCCAGATCGGTAGTATCCTAACAGTTAACACGCCCATTTCTAAATATTAGTTTCCAGATATTATGTAGATAATATTATGTAAACTGAATGTAAGAAATGTCAACAAAGGGTAAAAACCAGACATGATGCCGGCCCACCGTGGCCAGATATTGGTCTGCTACTGCCCCAAGGCAGGTAGGCGGCTGTCCCAGGATGTGTTCTCAGGAAAATCTCTGAGGCGCAGCCCAGGCCAAGGCCTGCCCAACTGGGTCAATCTGGGCCGCCACATCTGTTAGGCCCTGCCTAACCCTGCCATGGAGCGAGGTCCGCCAGCCTAATAAACAAGGAGCAGTTATTTACCCTCTCAGCTAGTACTAGAGCTAGGGGACACTCTATGAAACTCATGGGTGGCAAGTTTAAAACAAATAAAAGAAAATATTTTTTCATTCAGCATATAATTGGGTTCTGGAATCTGTTGCCAGAGGCTGTGGTAAGGGCCAGTACTATAGCTGAGTTTAAAAGAGGTTTGGACAAGTTTCTGGAAGATAGGTCCATTAGCAGCTATTAGCCAGAGAGGATCAGGGAACATGACAGGAGCTGGGGGAAAACAACAGAGAATGGATCCCCCATCGTGACCTGTTGGGTGCTTCTCCCAAGCCAGCGTGATTGGCCACTGTCGGAGACAGGATGTTGGGCTTGATGACCCAGTATGGCACTTCTTATGCTCTTATGTTCTTAACCACAGAGCCCCAGCCTAAAAGACTAGAGCAGTCAATGGAGCGGCTGCGCCTCAACGCTCCACCCAAGACCGGTCCAACACCTTTAAAGGGAACCGGCAGCACAGGCAACACCACATTGGGTAGACCCACACAAGCTGCCACCCAATGCCCAGGCCACACCACCACACCAATGCCCCAGAGGGGAGGATAGAGCAGCAGGAGGGGGGATGGGATGGAATGGTAAGTCAGCGTACCCCAGGGGAGGTGGGGGTGGAGAGGTTGCATGGCAGCCGTCCCACAGATGACACTAATTATATGTGATGCATCTTTATCAGCTGTTCACAGGATGCCCCCTAGACCCTGTCCCCTGCAGTGACTTCACCTAGTCCTCTCCTCAGCAGAGGCCGTGGTCCCCAGAGCACCTGGAACGTCCGCATTCGGGAGCAGAGGGCAAGTGGGGGAATGGAGCACCCTGCCTGGAAATAGGGTTACTAAGATGAACAAAGCCGCCCGATAAGCCCCCAAACTGCGGGCTACTGATGTTCCACAGGGCATACGAGCCCCGCTGGGACACACGACCCCGCTTACCCTCCCCACCCCACCCATGCTCACTGAACTTCAAATCTACTCTCAGAGTCCACCTCCCCGTCATTGCATCCAGCCCATTCCTGGTCTAGCCACTCCCAGTTTTGCTCTCCTCTGCATCAACATGGTCACTCTCCTTCACTCCCAGTGTTCCCTGTGCCCTCTGTCTTGTCTTTCAAGACCCACCCCTCTACCAGTCCAGCCAGTGTTGGTGACCCCTCCCCCACCATTCCACTCACTCCCCTCTTCAACTTAGGTCATGGGTGGCCAGACATGGTGCATGCGATCCACTTGATCCAGGCATCAATCTCTGGTGATCTCCCAGGACCCCACCAGCTGGTTTCTGCTCCAGGGTGGGTACCTCAGCAAGGAGAGGAGCTTTAGAGACGAGGGCCTTTCCTACTGCACTGCATGAGCTCTTCTAGCATGACTCCTCCCAGGAGGAGACTCTCCTTCCCTCCTCTCCTTCCCAAGGGTGATTTCTGATAAGCTCGTTTCCTCCCCCTTGACTGTGATCTACTGGACACTACCTTGTGATCCTCACAATTGACCTCTTGGCTGCCCCTGGTTTAGGTCAAGGCAGCCTCCTCCCTGTGTGTAGGTACCCCCAAGAATCACTCCCTCCTGGGTATTATTGCACCTAGTAAGCACAGTTGCTACATCACAACACACCTCATTAACAGTGCAACAAGTAACCCATTTACTGTAAGTGAACATCGTATTATTTACATATATTACACATACACACCTCCCTCCCTCTTCGAACCGAAGCCCCGATATCTTTGCAGAGATATATGCATCTATTTGCATATTTACATTGTCGCTACAGGCAATATGCCTGCACAAAGCATCCTGGATCCTCCAGGCTACACGGGTCTTGCGCTGGTCATTCACCTGCTCATACAGGAGCATAGGCCCAGGGTTGGGGTGGACGTGCTACAGGGAGGGGGTTGTCCAAGGTAGCACCGTCCATCTCTCAGATGTGGAGCACACAGACAGTTGCAACCATCAGGGAGGCCATTTCCAACCTGAAAATTGATTCTTCTGCAATGGATCGCCACCACTGCTTGAGCAGGTGAAAAACGTGTTCCACCACAGTCCTGGAAGAACTGAGCTGCTTGGGGATTTTTTTGTTGGTTTGTTTTAGCAATAAGTTTTTAATTTGAATTTCAAGCATCAAGGTCCATTTACAATATACCAAATTATCATTGAAATTTGTATTGTTACAAACATGAAGTTGCACATAAATACACGTCTAAAAGGCAAAGGAAAAAAACAAACAAGCAAACTTCAAACTCAAACCAAAACTGCGCAGAGAAAATGAAAAACCAACTTAAAAAAACAAAAGAATTGGTATTGGTGAGCGTCTACTTCTTGTATGGGGCAGCCCATTCCTTTTAAGTCATATCGAATGTAGGTTTATGGAGAGTTCCTGCTTTTCCACATCCATATTCTCTGTAATCAGCGTCCAACTTGGGTTCCACGTTAGATAAAATGCTTCTAAGTTGTCCAGCCGCTATCCTAGCCATTGTCAGGACGTACCAAAGCCTCTATATCCAGTCCATTAATGTGGGTCCATCTAGAGTCTTCCACTTTTGAACTATCGAGTGTATGGCTGCCAGAATCACTGCTTTACATGCAGGGACATTTAATTTGTTTTCCAATTCTTTCGGTCATATACCCAGCAAAGCCAGTTGTGGTATATTGTCAATTTAGTACTTTGTTCTATTTCCCCCCCACACTTTCTGCCAGAAACTTTTTTTTTTTTTTGGCACTCCCACCAATGATGTACGTATGGTACCTTTTTGCCCACACTCCCTCCAGCAAAGATTACTATATCATCTACCTGATGTATCTTTTCAGGGGTTAAATAAAATCTCAAGATTAGTTTGATCAGCGGTTCCCTAACCATTAGAGAACTCGCACATTTTTTCATGTGCAACCAAATTCGTGCCATTTGTGTGCCAGTCATCATTAACCGCAGATCTTCTACCCATGAGGAAAGGTGCCCAGGATCCGGGAGATGAAAAACGTTTCTAATAATTAGATATAACCTAGATATAATTTTCTTATTTGGGCTTTTGTTAAATAATTCCAGTTCCAATAAATGAGGCTCTCTTATAAAGTGCAGTTTATTTTGAGGGTGCAGAAAATAACTGTAATTTCTTATAGAGCCAGAAGTCTACTTTTTCTTTAAATTTTGTTTGGATAGTATCCATTGTAATCATATCTTTAGTGACAAAGATGTCTAGCTTGAGATATCCCTTTTTTCCTATTTAGTTGAGGTTTCTTTTTCTTTTTTATTGAGGGATCATTTTTCGCACATTAGCAGCTTTAAGGGCGATTTTCCTTGTTGGATTTCTAATTTATTTTGACTCAGTTTCCATCTACGTCAGGGGTGGGGAGACTTTTCTGTCCCGGGGGCCACATTGAAAATTAGTTTGAGCTCTGAGGGTCGCACAGAGGTTGGGGGTGGGGGTACTTAATGCGTGTATTCAAGAAAAGGAGGGCCCAGATCATGGACCTGTCACCTACCCTTGTGTGCGTGGCCTCCTCTCTGCTCCATTATCTGGAGCTCAGTTTTTCAGTGCCTGGGGGTAGAGACTGGATCCAGGAGCCAGAGTCAGGCACTGGAAAGGGGCCACATAAAAAACTTGCCACGGGCTGCATTTGGCCCCAGGCCTGAGGCTCCCCACCCCTGATATAAGTAATGCTGTTCCAGCAAATTGATGTTTCGTGCTATCCTGTACTTGTGTTTGGTATTGGGTCTCTTCATCAACTAACTTGCTAAATTTGTCTATTTTTAGCTGTTGTCTTTCCATTTCTATCCAAATAGGTTCCTTCGCGGCTTCATACCAGAGCTTTATTCTTCTTAGTACTTGTCACCAGGATCAGGGGTCCCCTCTTTCTCTAGGCTGTCCCCCGGATGCCCACTAGGCCAGCCGCAACCTAGCTGCCTGTGCCCACATGGGTTCCCAAGTGATCAGCAACCCTCACTGCAATCAGGGAGCTTACGGAGGTCCGCCTCCCCAGAAACACCTCCCCAGAAACACGCAAGCACGCTAAGCTTGGCTATAAAACATGTATTGCGTATATACAAGTATAAGGCTGTTGATCGGATGGTGCAAGTCCATAAATCAAATATAACATACACGCATTCTAAAGTATACTGAAATTCCCTAACTGTCCTCTTATCCTACAGTACAATTAAGGTCTATCAAAGTCTCTCATGCCCTTGGTGTTGAGGCCCGGTTCAGTCCTTTTAGTGAATAGGAAAGTCTCTAGTTCATGGTTGTGCAGCCTCTCCTGCAAGCTGCTTACTCCTTGCTGGGCAAGATGGAAGAGAGAGTGTAGAGATCCGGTGTCTTCACTTTCTTTGCAGGGGGCTCGGGTCACTTCCTCCCTCCTTCTCCTTTTGTTATTCTAAACTGGTTGCAGACCCCACCTGGGTGTTACCTTTGCAACAAAATGCTTGTTCTGCCTAACAATGGTTTTCCTGTCCCCCCACCCTGCCAAGCCAGTTCAGGAGGGTGGTAAGGTTCACAATCTTCTAATCTTTATATTTAGCTGTCCTTCTTAGTAGCCGTATTTACCCTCAATACCCCAAATTCTGTGTCTCATTACCCCAAATGATGATGTTGTCCCCTTTTCCCCATGACAGTACTGAGGCCCAATAGTAGAACTTAAAATGTGGTAAGTTGAGGCCACCCTTATCTACTGAAGTCAGCATGATTGTTCTCATTCTTGGTTTATTTTCCCCCCCATATAATATTAATTATAATTTTGTTTAGTGTATCAAAAAACTCCTTAGGGATTTGAATTGGTAATGCCATAATTATATATAGGAGTTTCGGTAATATAATCATTCTAACCAGATTTATTTTCCACATCCAGGATCACCCTATTGTCGCTCAAGAATCTCTCAGTCTCTTTACTTCTATCAAGGGTAAGTAGTTGCTTTTATATAAGTGTGTGATATTCTTTGTTAGGTTAATACCCAAATATTTTAAGTGTAAGTCATTAATTTGAAATGGAGCAATCTTTTCAATCTCTGCTATAGAGAGGCCTTGTTCATTGAGTAAAAACATTTGTGACTTAGTTATGTTAACCTTATAGCCGGACAGGCTGCCAAACTGTTCCAATAGTTTTATGGTAGCTGGGACTGATTGTTGGAGATTTGATAAAAACAACATTGCATCATCTGCATACAATGCAATTTTAATTTGCTGATCATCAAATTGTATTCCATTGATCATTGTAATTTGTTTTATTGCCAGCACTAGTGGTTCAAGACCAATGTTGAATAATAATGGTGACGGGGGCACCCCTATCTTGTGCCTCTCTGAAAGTTAAATTTGTCAGTTATTATTAATGGAGAGCTAAGTTTCAAATTTGGATTTTTATAAATTATTTTTACCCATTCTAAAAACCTTCCTATTATGCCCATTTATTCCATTGATTTTATTATAAATTGGTATTCAAGGTGATCAAAGGCTTTGTTTGCGTCAAGGGATATTATAGCCATAGTTGTCTTGTCTTTCTATATTTTATACATGACATTGATCACTTTCCTAACATTGTCTATGCCCATTCTTCCTGTAATAAAGCCTGATTGGTTGGGGGGGATATCAATTCTTAATACAGTTTTGCAATCTGCTAGCCATAATTTTTATGACTATTTTTGAATCCGCATTAAGTAGGGAGATTGGTTGATAGCCTGAGCATTCCTCCAAGTTTTCCCCTAACTTGGGACATAGGGTTAAGATAGCTTCATCAAAAGTAGGAGTCAGACTTTTTTGATTGATAAAAGCATTGAATAATCTTTTTAGCATTGGTGATAGTTCTGCAGTATATACTTTATAAAATTCAGAGGCATCCTACAGCGTTAGTGGGGAGATGTCATTTTGATCATTATGTTTAAAATATTCTCTTAAATTTTTGTATTTTTTCTTTGGAATCCATTAAAATTGTTTTATTAAGCAACCATCTACTTTTTATGTCTTTATTAATTTTGTTACTTTCTGTTAATTTTACCCAAATTGTGCTGTGATCTGTAAAGAAGGTATTAAATTGGTGTGTTTTTTTTCAAATATAGTACGGTCAATTAATAGGTCAAATGTTTGAGTAGAACGAATACTCTCTCTGTGTAGGGTTCTGGGTCCTCCAGACTCTTATCCAATCCTCTTCTTCAATTAATTTCATAATTTTTAACTGGGCTTTTAAAAATTTTGATGGGTTTGATTTATCCAATGTAGATAAGAGAGAGTTGAAATCTCCGCATTAAGATCAGTGTGCCAGCTATTTTCTTTTTTATAACTGTATAATTTCTTTAAAGAAGGCTAGAGTATTCTTGTTAGGAGAGAATATACACACAATCGTGCAAGTTATGTCTTCTACTTTTCCAGTTACTATGGAGGTATCTACCCTCTTTGTCTCTTATTTGTTTAAGACAGCTAAAGTTTAATGAGTTGGCAATGCCTATAAGTACTCCCGCTTTTTACTATTCGTATTGGCAAAGTATATCTCATTGAATCTTTTATTTTTCATTCTAAAATTATCCTCTCTCAACAGATGAGTTTCTAGTCCACCTATAATATCAATTTTATTATGCACCACAAACTGCCACATTTTATGCCTTTTTATGGGGCAATTCAGGCCCTTGGTATTGACTGTATACATATATTAATTTCAGCCATATATCTTTTTATTTTTAAAGGATTTGTTCTTAATTTTTTGTCTCTTCTTATCCTATATCCAGCCCTACGGTTAACCCACATTCATATCTTAAGATTTCTCTATCACTCTCCCTACCAATACAATATTTCAGTTTCTCCTTGTGCTGCATCAATACCAACAACATAAAACACAAGCATAAAAACAAACAATTTGAACACGCAAAACCTTTTTTAAACAATTAAACCAATTCAGGGTTCCAGCTTTCCCCTAATGGCAAATCCTTATTCAGTTTCAGTCCACCTGTTGATAAGGGGTATACCTTTCTTGATGAATGTGCTGGGTTTTCAGTTCTGTCTGTGTCACTTATTTTCTTAGGGTTCAATCTGCTCCCAGTTTTGTTCCTTCATATATCTTTCCATATATGAATCCAACTGTGTCACATTTTGAAACACTCTGAGTTTATCCTTATAGCAGAATGAGAATTTGGCTGGGAATAGTATACAAGCCCGTATCCCTTTCTTGTAAAACATACTGATATGTCTCTTCCATTGTGTGATTTCTGAAGTGACGTGGTGAATGTCCACCACAGTCAACCTCAGTCAAACGCGGGGGGGGGTGAAAGCGCCGTGCACATCTGTTTGCTCACATCCAGATGTTCACCACAGTCAAACGCAGCCCGGGGTGAAGCTAACCATGCTTCGTGCTGTCGAGGCGGGAGGAGGTCCAGAAGTGTGGTGAATGGTCACCACGGCAGGGGTGAATGAAAAGTAACTTCTGAACGGAAACCCGCAGCCGCTGTGGAAGGAATTGACCCCAGCCACGGTGCATTCTGGGGCTCGAACCGTGGTCCACGTCTCCACTGCATGTCTGTTGTGTTCCCCCGCGGGGCCCATGTTCTCTCTGATTGCCCCCCCGGGTGGTGGTCACGATCCTGTCACTTCTGTTGGGGCCGCACGGGTCACCACAGCCTGCAGTGAATCCATTCACACCGGGGTGGGATTCACTGTGGTGAATTGGAATGCGTCACTTCTGAAATCACCCAGTGTCTCCTTTTATTTAGTGTTTCCACTGCTAGGTCAGAGTAGGAAAAGATCCGTTTCCCCTCATACATTAGCTCTCTATTTTGCCTTGCAGCTAGATGTATGGCTTCCTTTTCAGGAAATCTCAGACGTTTGAGTATTATCCCCCTTGGAGACATGGGTGATTTCACAAGTGACGCGTTCCAATTCGCCACAGTGAATCCCACCCTGGTGTGAACGGATTCACCACGGGCAACCATTTTTTCCATTCCAAAGATGTTTTCATCTCTGGTTTTTGTGGAGTCTTCTTGCTGACCTACTCTGTTCTCCAATCCAGAGACCCTCCTGGAGAGCGTATACATTTTTTAAATCTAAGTTTTCAGTGACTGTTATTACCTCTGCCAGGCCCTCCTTAATGATCTCTCTGTCCTGGTTAGCTGTTTCATATTGTTGTTTTATTAGTTGGGTGAGCTTGGTAAACATGGTGATCCTCTTCCTCCTCCAACATTCTCTCTGCTTTTTCAGGCATCGCTGCCATTTTGGAGGCCTCTGCTGATTTCCCCACCCGAGTGTTACTCCGGACTCTGTAAAAAGCTTGAATCGTGCCGCTCACCACACTTTTTAATTATTTTTTTTTTACTGACTCCGGGTTCTTCTGCTCATCAGGGAGGTATTTTTTGAAGTGAGATCACACTTTCAGGCTATTTTTTTTTAAAAAAAAATTTTTCCCTGTGCTGCTCGGAGCGGTTCCCTGGCACGTCTACTCATCACGCGTGCTCAGTGCGCCCCTGAACTCAGTTGCTTGTTGAAGCTGGCCTGGCTTTCATGAGCCACTTCATCAGGGGGTAGGCTGGGTCCCCCAAACGACCGGTGTCACGGGCATGCCGTCGTGTTCATGATGGTGTTTGGGCCAAAGGCCCTCTGTACATTTATTCAAAGAAGGGGGACTGCCACAGGATGTGGGTGTTGTGGCTCCTGCCTGAGCAGCTGGCGAACACATTGATGAACCACCCACTGTCATCCATAACTACCTGCAGTAACTCAGGCAGTTTATGTACTCCTAGTCATACGGGGGAGGGGGGAGGCAATGTGTGCGCCATCTATTGCCCCAACACAACTGGGGAACCACCCCCTCCCCACAGAAGCCCTGAATCATCTGCTCTGGGTCAACGAGTTGCACCACCCTGTCAAGCAGCAAGGATGGCCTTGCAGGCCTCCAATAGGATGGTGCCCGCCCACAATGGATGTTCCGACACTGAACTGCTGGACAACAGAGTGGCAGGAGTCTGGGGTGGCAAGAGTCCAGATCACAATGGCCCATGTGCTTCTCTATGGGGATGGGGATCCTCACGGGTGTTCGCTCCCTCTCCAGCCGTGGACAGAGAACTTCAGCTACCCGGAGGACAAGGTGTTGGGACATTCTGAAATGGGTCTCTCACTTGGCATTACCCCAGACGGTCAGGACCCTCTCCCACCATTCTTGTTGTTTTGGGCAGGACCCATGTGACCTGGGCGATTGGCACTACCTGGCAAAGGGCATGGATCACTGCAGTGATGTCTCCAGCAGCCCGCTACAGCTCCCCTTCCATTGTCAGCATTGCCGTCAGAGGGTTTGGTGTGCGGTGTCATCAGTACACTGATAACACCCAACTTTCTCTCTCCTTTTCAGCTGACCCAGGCCCGGCAGTCTTGGTGCTTACTCGGTGTTTGACAGCTGTGGGGGATTGGATGAGGGGAAGCCGTCTGAAGCTGAATCCTGACAAGACGGAGATGATGCTGGTGGGGAGAGCTGAGGGGGTGGTGGCACCTGTCATCAATGGGGTCCGCCCTCCGTTGGTTCCTCAGGTTCGGAGTATGGGGACGCCCTCCTTGTGGTTTCCCGGGTGAGGACGACGAGAAGGATGTTCTCGGTGGCTGCGCCGAGTCTGCTGAACTCCCTCCCAACAAAGGTCTGCTTGGCCCCGAACCTCCCCCTCTTTCGGTCGACAATGTAAGATCTGGCTGTTCCACCAGGTTTGGAAAGGGAGATGGGTGATGGTATAAATTTGAATAGAATATATATGTCCCATCTGTGCGGGTGATCTGAGACCCATGCAGTGTATGGATGGGACTGGGCTGGCAGCCTGTCAGGGGGACTGGTTGGTTTGGGCCGTGTGCAGCTGCTGCCATATTTTGTCTCCCTTCCCCTTTTCCTCCTGTGCTCGGCACGGGGTGTGCACCTTGTTCCGTACAGACGGGTTTCATTGCGTGCTACCGGGTTCTCACTGTGGCTGGCTATTACGAGTTCTGTTCTATTCTATTCAAATTTGTACCTCGCCTTTCCCAAAAGGCTCAGGGCAGCTTACAAAAACACAAAGAGAGAAAAATAGTAAAAATAGGGCACAGTTCCAAGGGGGTCATGGCAGCTGGGGGTTAGGGGTGGTGAACCCCGCCCGCCCCTCCCACAGAGAGACCTCACACAGGCAGCCCATAATGCAAAGTCCCAATGGGGGTTGCTGCAGGTGGAAGGGCAGGGGTGAGCAATCCCTTTCCCCCTCCAAGAGATCAGATCACTCACACAGGATGGAATTCCAGAGCGTAAAAAATAGTAAAAGTTTTAGCCAGTAAAAAAAGAGTAGATATGAGACACACATAGATAATGCTTACAGAGAGCAGATTTTTCAAATAGGTTTTATTTTTGCAGCCTCTTCCTGCCTATAAACACAGTTCAACTAAAATGCTGAACTGAGGGTTTGGTTTTTTTAATTGTAGAATTGTGTGCGCATATTGAGCTCCTCTGATTGTTGCCAGTGATTCTTTTCCCAAACTAGGTACTGCCATAATATCTCATACTCAAAGACCTCCTTTACAGCCTTGCCTGGGTGTCAATTTTATTTGGCACTAGGAAATGCTAGATTGACTAAACTATGTGCTGAAAGTACAGTTGCAGGCAGACAGCAGGGAAGCTTTTTTTAAAAAAACAACAACAGCTAAAGCAGTGTGGTAAGTGGAGTGTAGAGAGGGCACAGAACAACAGAATTCGATCTTGAGAAGCAGGAGAGTAATACCAAAAGGAGACAAGAGATCTGTGTTTAAGGCACACAGGAAGGGTACAGAACTGAGCGCTAGGTTACAGTGATGGAGAAGGAGGAGAGCAGAGTAGGAGCATCCCGAATAGAAGGCATCTGGAACAACTGTGATCAGGAAAGGGCAAAGAAAGGGAAAGCTTTAAAAAGTCCAATGGCTAAAATCTTAAGTGTCTACATGTACGTCATGATCAGACCCAAAGAAAAAGCAATCACTAAAATCAGGTTTCATATTTCAAGACATTTATGTTGCTCTTTAATGAATGCTAGATGCAGCAATGAACACTAAGCATGCAGTTTTAAATCCCTTTTTAAAAAAAGTGTTTAAATGTTAATTATGCTCAGCTCCACTGCAGAAACTTTTGCAAGATTATACAGATGCAATTATTTTACTTCCTGAGAACGTACCTTGTTTCACAGTATAATAATGAATGGAAAACATACTAAAACTATATAGAAATATCTACTGTAATTACACAATATAAACGGAAGACAATTTTGATTTTTCTGACCCACCAAAAGGTCTTTTAGTCACTGAACTTTGGAATGTGCCAAAATTCTTGCCAATTGTTAAATAATTTTACTTTCAGAAGAGGTAAGCACAATGATCTTGAAAGCCCTCGTACTTTATCTGCAGATTTTATAATGCCTCCTATTTGGGACAACAAGGAGTTCCTGAGACCAAAGATAATTTTAACTTTTTTGGCAAAATGACAGCTACTTCAAAAATTGTCTTATCTAAAAGTAACTTTAAAACTTAACCAATGACTGTTTAAAGTGGGGTTTTGAAAAAGAAAAGAAAAAAGTCTGAGAGGTAGAGTGTGTATGACTCATCAGTGCTCCTACAACAGGAGTAAATGCATGGCCTTTTGAACAGAATACCTCTTTGGTGTTAATTACAGACAGTCTCTGTTAGATGGGGTGCAGACATATGCAGGAAAACTACTATGAAGTCCAGACTCTAGTGGCACAGAAAAAGGGTTAGCTTCCAATTCAATCCACTTTAGATGCATAAAACCTTGTTATCTTACCTGTAAAAATTTATTTAACTGGTTCTTCGACTTTTCCATGAATTTCTGATCTACAGATTTGAAGGGCAGCTTACTGAGAGAAGGCAACTGAGCTTTCTTTAATGATGGAAAGCACTGAGTGAGACAAAGAAGAAATTCATTTATTCCCCCAGTTTATTTTAACACACACTTTAAACGACGACTCAGGTGTGGCTGCTAGGAGTAGAAATGGAGCTAGAAGGCCATGCCCTGATTTTCTGCTCCCCTGCATATTGCTCCAAGTGCCCCAAAGGACTCCATCACCCACAGCTGACATCCATATGGAACAACCCCTACCAAGCTCCATTAGGTACCCATAATTGTCCAGCCCAAGGGACTGCTGCAGAGTAACATCACGCACCCTGTTCCCCAAGAGAGAACTCACTGAGGGAACCTCCATTCCCTACTTCTCTGGGAGAAACAGATCATGCGTGAGATTTGAAAGACAAAAATGCAGAGCATAAGCCACTAGAGAAACTGGATTATCTCAGTAAACATCAGTAAACACGGTTGTTATTAAATAAGAACATTTACAAACTTAGATATATTCAATCTGGGAAATATGGCTGAATAGAAAAATGGCTCCAAAACAAGAAGAGAATGCAAACAGCAGCTGGACAGAGGGTGGTGGGGGAGGCAACAAGGTACCACCAGATTCTGGAGGGACTGGAAAATGCTACTGAATATGGGTAGTAGTTTAAAAAGGAAGGTAAGAAACAAGAGAAACAAAATCTATATTGTTAGAAACAGTGTCTGTCAATAATAGACTCTGAAGACATTCCAGAAAAGCTAGTCAGGACACGACATGAAGGGCTAACAAAATTGGCCCAAACTGGAAAGACTATAATTAAAAACAAAGAAGGTGAAGAAATGGGAGGCTGCAACGTCTTTGTCGTTCCACATGAGTTTGTTCTCTCTGCCATGTATGCTTGTTGGCTAGAACCTGCATCACTCCTCAGAACCTCATTTCTACCTGCATTTAGGATTGAAAGTCTCCAGAAAATTGCATCTCATTTCTGGTTAAATAAACAGCAGCAGACTGATCCCCTCCAGGATACTGTCACTAGATACACACACACTTTGGGAAGCTTTAAAAAGACTTAAATCCTCTTTGACCGAGACTGTTTATCATACAGAACCTCTAAATGCCTACCCCAAATTTTTGGTTCATCTGTGTCGCTGCTGCTGCTGCTGCCGCCGCCCCACTTAATTTCTGACAACAATGGGTGAAAACAGACATGACACTGGTGGTTATTTATGCATGTTGCAGGGCTGTATTGGTGCCCTATGGAACCCTGAAACATGCATAAATGGTGGTTAAAGGGCGGTTAGCGTCATGTCTGTTTTCACCCTATGACTCTCCTGTTGGAAACCCTGCAAGTCCCGGTCCTGTTGTTGCAGTGAATTAGCCATCAAACCATACTTGTCAATCAAGATGTTAATAGCCTCATTTTGGGAGGAGCCAGGATAAAAAGTATGAAACGCCTATTTCCTCCAGCTTTTGTTTGGTTTCCGTTTACTAAAAGTATCTTTTCCCTTTGTAAACAAATACTTTATATTCAAGCTAAGCTCCTAATTTGTAACAAAGCTTAAACAGGAAAAGGGTAGAGCTCTCTTCAGTAACTGTGTTTTCTAAACAATTGGCTACTGTTAGCACTTTAAAAGAGAAGTGCATTATCTCCATAAAAAGCTATGCTTACCTCACAGAGTTTCCGATGTAGGCTATGAAACTCACTGAGTTTCCTGTGAACAGTCCAGTTCTTGGTTTCAGCTCCACCAACCTCCTGTAAACTCACCATGACCGAGTAACAGGGCACTTGTTCTCCATTCTCCTCTAGAACCTGGTGAGGGGAAGAGGAAGCAAATACATTCACTCACACGCACACACTTTGCACGTATGTTCACAAGAACCTTTAGTTTCATTCTCTCTGATGTAGATCAGATGTCTTGCAACCTAGTTTTGTTCAAAGATTAAACCCAAACAAAGATACTGGAGGCCCTACTCTTATACTCCAGTGATTCTTTAACTTCTACGATCTGTGCCGTCCTCCTTCTACTTGTCTGTGGTAGTTAACCCTACTCCATAAAAAACCAAAAACAACAACATCATGCTCCCTCTCTCCCTTCCCACCCTCCTGTTGCTTCCACTCCCCCTCCATCTCTCTGTTATTCAGAGATTCCCCCTAGCTCAGTCAGTTGGTGTGCAATCTGTGCAATCAGTTGGTGTGCTCCTTATCACTCCTCACCAGAATACCTTTTGTTCCTACAACCTCCTCACCAGTAGGAGAACCACTGTACTACCCAGTGATTGCTGCTGTTTGCTGGACAGCCTTGTAAGGTCTGCCACCAACAGTACCATCAGGACAATTATATCTCACTGTCAGGTGACTTCCTCTGTCTTTATTATATTTTTCACATTAGTCTGGTCTCTACAGGATAGCAAACATCCAATTTCCATACACATCTGAGCTTCTCTTTCTCTCAGCTGGCAACTACTGCAGGGAGTAGGCTGCTTGGGTGCCTGGCCCTTTAAGGGAACAGCAGAGAGCCATGTCCAGCGTGGTGAGGGGCTAACGAGGTCAGCTGTCCTAGGCCACGGCTATGGCAGCAGCAGCACAGCAATAGCAGATTATTTATGCTCTGCCTACCGTGCAATAGCATATTAGTTCATGCAACGGTTTCCCTATTTCCAGTTCCCTGAAACTGTTCTGTTTGGTCTAATACTGTAGGCAAAATCATGTTTCTCATCTCTCTTCCTTTTTTTCTTTCTTTCTCCTTTTGGGATTTATGGTTGCATGTGGAGTGGACTGATATAGATCAACCACAGACAAAAAACTTCACACCTTCCCTTTGAATCATTTAACTATTTTGTTTTGTATGCTGGCTTTCCTTCTCCTTCAATATATCGTGCAGTCTCTCAACACTTTGCTAGCATGCAAGGTTAAAGTGTACATACTGGATCTCCTGCGTGCAGCAGTACCATAAGGGTACCTTAAGGGTCCGTCGGGGAGTGGGGCCATAGGGGTGAGGCGTGACCCACCCGTCTGTCTGTTGCATTACCTGATGAAGCCCCCCATTGTCATCTGTTCCAGTACCCCACAGCTCCCCCCAATCAGCTGAACAACCGTGAGAAGCATTGGGAGCCCTGACAGCACCCGTGGAGCCGGCACATGCGCAAACACCTGAGGACGGACCCATAAAGGTGCTGCCGAGCCTACAGTGGTGCCGTAGGCGCGTGCCAGTGTGTCGCGCCTAAGGGCGTTGCGCACAAGGGCACGCCTTTGTGCGCGGCCTTAGGCAGAGGCCGGGCCTAGGCTACTAGTTCCTTTTTGCCTCGATTCAGCTGGGTTTGTAGGAACTTTCCCTTCACCTGTCGGATATGGTCAAGAGCTGCAAGAAGGAGGGAATGGAAACCCGCTCCCAGGCCCGTGTTCGACAGTCTACCCTCAGGGACTTTCTTAAGACTCCTAAGGTAGGATCTGTCCAGCAAGTAGCAAGCTCCCAGTTCTCTATGGACATGCCTCCAACACAGGCGGAGGATTTGGGGACTTTGGGGGGCCTGTTAACTTTGAGGGATCATCTACTCCCCGGTCTGGCGGCTCACTGGCACCTGCCTTGGAAGTAACTATGGGCATCCTACCTAAGTTCTGTAAAGACACAGAGCCCCCCTTTTTGGAGCACGCCCTGTCTACTCCCCGGTCTCGGTGTTCACTGCCAGTTCCTTCAGAAGTAACTGTGGGCTCTTCATCTGACTTTTGTAAAGACACAAGGCCCCCTCTTTGGAGTCTGTGGGCAACCAGTGTTTTGCTGTTGGGACTTTAATATCTAAACTTTATGCCCAATTGGAGAGCATTAATATGCAGTTGGATCTGCATAGATTGCAATTGGGGATTATTACCGACATGATTAAATTATATAGGGCAGATCTAGTAAAGTATGCTAGGGATAAAGCTTCGGTGGTGGCCTCAGTAGGGACCCAAGTCTCTCAGGATGGCATCTGCTCCCAGTCCCACCATACAGGGAATACGGGTAGCAGGTCCGTCCTTAATAAAAGGCAGGCTTCTCTGCAATTAGATACTTATGCTTTAGCTTTTTACGTTGTCCCTTTGCCCTCTGGACACTTACCAGCTTGGCCCACTAAGTATTTTATCCAGCAACATCTCTCCCATATTTTGGGTTACTCAGTCCATCTTAGATGTATTACTCGTTATTTACTTTTACCATCACTGCCAGGCTCTTATCGTGTATTGGTTCATTTTACTTCAGCAGCTACAGTGAACAGCTTGTGGCTACATTCCGAGTTATTTGCTGCTCGGGGGATTTATCTCTATAGAGCTTATATAAAATCGGAGGTTTCCCCCTTGTTGGCCAAGGTCCATGTGATGCCTCATAGGTACACCTTCCCCTCTGTTTAATAGTCAGGGAAATCCCAATCTTATTCCAGTATACGAGCGACTGTCTGATCGGTTGTCTCAATGGTTGGATAATTCCTTGCCAGAACCCCAGTTGGTTTCAAGTTCTCAGGTGGCACAGCCCTTGGTTCCTGGAGATGAGAGTGTCTCCAGGGAAAGGCCTTTGGGGGGGGGGGGGGGGGGGGAGAGGGAGGGCTAAGGTGTTTTTTTTAATCTCCCCTACCCGGTTTATTGTTTAATGTTGAATGGGACCCTGGGGCTCTGTTTTAAATACTTAAATTGTATTTTTGATGTTTTTAAGTGGTTTTATATTTGTTTTTATATGTATTTCATATGTTGGAAGCCGCCCCGAGCTGTTTTCAGGAGGGGCGGGGTATAAATTTGGAAAATAAATATAAATAAATAAATAAATAAAATAAATAAAAGGGAGAGTATCATTATGGGCGAAATCCATGCTTCTCCTGGCGTAGTGCTTGGTGATAGCCAGGTTGCACAACAATTGCCTTTGTTGGGGGACGTTCAGATGGGATCTACAGGTCATGGTGGACATGACCCAGTCGTGGTATCCCCTCCATGACTTCCTGGCACACTATCCCATAATGATTTTACCATTTGTTCATGGAATGTAGCAAGTTGGGATAGACACTGTCATGATCCCGACTTTTTGATGTACATCAAAAGGTTCTCAGTTATCCTGATTTAGGAAACCTGGTCTAAAAATACCCTAGAACTGGAGGGGTACACGCCCTATTTTCTGTTCATTGGAAACCAAAGGGGCGCCGATGTGGGGGCTTGGGCTGTTTTGTGGCCCATATCCTTTAAGATATTGGAAAATTTATTGTCTCCCCATTTGATCCTAGGCTTTGTGGCTAGGCTTGGCTCACTAACCTTAATTCTGACAGTATATATACCACCTTGCAATGCTGGCTTATTTCAGGCTTCTATGTGGGATAGGCTGGAGCAATTATTGGAGGGAGTGTCCTCCAAATATCCGGAGGGTTTAATTATTTTAGCGGTTGATTTTAATGCCAAAATGGGTCCAGATGATCAGGCTATGGCTCCCCATTGTGGTGGCTGAATGTTTACTCCAATGGACCTGTTAGCCCCTAGGAAATCCAAAGATAATCATATAAATTCCTTGGGGATTAGGTTAGCTGAGCTACTCATCGCGCAGGAGCTCTATGCTTTAAATGGCTCGGACTTCAGTGATTTGGAAGAATATACCTTCATTGGTACACAGGGCCCTAGTGTGGTGGATTTCACCCTGGTTTCTCCCAGGGTGCTCTCCTTTATTATAGATTTTTTTGTGGGCCCTCTTCTGATAGGGGATCATCTCTCATTGGTACTTACTCTCTCTGTTCAAGCTTCAGTCCTAGACCCCATTTATAGTCAAGAGGGTAACCTGGTTTTGGACATAGAGCATCCTGAGGTCCTGCGGGCCCCTCGTTGGGATGAGGCTCTATCTGTATCTCTGGAGGGTTATACATCGCAGCCCCATGTTGTTTCCCTTCGTGAAAGGTTGCTTGCTTCTGTTAGCTATTCAGAAGTTTGGGATTTTTACATCCAGTTAACTGCTGGGTTGCATACTCATATGCAGGGGTTGGGGTGGGGCTCAGACCCCTTGAGCCCTAGTTTGATAGAGAATGCGGCAGACTAGACGCACACTAAAGGAGATGCACCACTCCTATAGGAAGAGTGGTGCAGTGACCCTGCCCTCTGAATATATTGCCTATAGGACTAAGTATAGGAATCTAATTAATAGCAAAGAGAGGGGTTTGGAGGATATTCAATGGAAGACTCTTCTGCAGGCAGCGGACTTGGAGGATGCCAGAAGATTTTGGCAGTTGGTTAATGGTTCCCATCAGGGGGTGCCGGAAAATCAGTTCTCCAGTAGTAATATCACCAGCAATTTGGATGGCCCACTATGAGAAACTGTACAATGTTACTGGCAGAGGAAAGGCCCAACCCCAGGCTTTATTAACTTATAATCTGGAGGAGATCCCCTCATGGCCCCCAGTTCAAGAGGAGGTGGTCGAGACTGTGATAGACTCCTTCTGTAACAATCGTGCCCTGGGTTTGGATCTCATATGTGTGGAGTACCTTAAGACGCATAAGGCCTGGTTGCTGCCTGTTTTGGCAGTTTTATTTACTGCCATTAGTAACAGTGGGATACTGCCTGGGGACTGGGACACGGCTGTTATTATCCATATATACAAAAAGGGTACTAAAACAGATCCAGACAATTACAGGCCTATTAGCCTTTTGTCCGTAGTCTCCAAAGTCTGTGCAAAGTATCTACTGGGGAAACTGACCGACTGGATGATTCAGACCAAGGTGCTTTCACTTGAATAGGCAGGGTTTCAGCGAGGCCGTTCTACCATCAAACAATGCTACGTGCTCTATTACTTGGCATCTAAGTATAGGGCACATAATGGAGCCTTGTATGTGGCTTTCTTAGACCTCAGGGCAGCATTCGATTTGGTGGATCGGGCTGCCCTGTGAGGAAAGCTGCAGGCCTTGTCTATAGACAAGCGTCTTTTGGCCTTAATCCACTCGCTCCATGCTAACTCCTCCCTGGTGGTTAAACTTGACCAACAAAGGCGTGTTACCCCCGCCAGTCTTTACCTCAACTGGGGTCAGGCAGGGATGCGTTTTGGCTCCGGCCCTTTTTAATTATTTCATCAATGAAGTCATACCTGCCATGGACGATTACCGCTTCCCCCCCCCCCCCAAAGTTAGCTACGCAGCCCGTCAGCTGCTTATGCTATGCTGATGACATTGTGCTGCTTTCACAGACACGTATAGGGCTTTGCCGACAGCTTCAGGCTTTTGCGGCTTTTTGTCATGATAATTCTTTAACCATCAATCATGACAAAATCAAAGATACTGGTTTTCTCCTCCAAACAGAAAATCCAGTCCTGGTCTGTTGAGGGATCCCCTATTCAGCAGATTTCTGCCTTTCGTTATTTAGGTGTTTTGTTTCACAGATCAGGTAGCTGGCGCGAGCATGTCACTAGGGCACTAAGAGCAGCACAGGGCTCAGCTCTATCTATTGGTGGCCTTTTTTGCAGACAAGGAAGAACGGTGGTTCTCCCAGCTCTACAGGTCCGCACTAGTAAGATTCGGTTCCAACTTCTTTATGGGGCTGAACTGTGGGCTCCTTTTTGCTCCAGTCTGGTGGATAAGATTCAATCAAAATTCCTCCAGAAGCTGGTGGGTGCCCCTTAGCAGCAATTCGGTCTGAGCTGGGTCAGAAACCTTGGTCTCAGGTTGCCAATGAAACTGCATTGAAATTCTGGCTTAAAGCACGCTCCAGCCAGGGATCACAACTTTTGAGGGATTTAGGGGAGGACCCCTTTGTTAAGTCAGTGGTCCATGAAGACTGATCTTCAATTAAGATGAATGGGGCTCTCCCCCAAGTATTTACAGCATAAACACCCGACCTCGCTTAAAGGGGAGATTCTGTCTCGTTCAGAGGATATGGGCCAACAATTGGAGATTGGCAGACTGGGCCTGTCTCCCCATATTCGGGACTATTTGATGTGGATCCCGGAGATGGGGGAGGTCGCAGATTATTTGGCTGCTCCTATTTCTGGAAGGGCTAAGCAATTGATCTGTTGTGCGAGATTTAATGCTTTCCCTTCCTGTGTTCTTGAGGGCTGGACTTGTGGCATACCTTATACTGACGGTTTATGCCCATTCAACAATCTAGAAGTGGAGACCGTAGGTCACATTCTCCTTCGATGTGACTTATACGACAGTCCGCGCCTGGAGTACCTGGGGTCTATTATAGATAAACATCCAGGCAGATCTGATCATGTATTGTTGGTCTTGATTCTCGATAGCTCGAAACCTGATGTTATTAAGAATACTGCAGCCTTCCTAATGCAAGTGGTTCAGTTTAGGAAATCTTTTATAGGATATGTTGCCTTGCCTCCTTAATTAATGGAATTCCCCCCCTCACGTTTATATTATGTAATTGATCTTATGGGTTAGACATTTAATATGTTGTTTCAGAAATATGGTTTATGTATTCCTCTGTGATGGAGAATTATGTTGTCTTTATTGTGACGTACTGTTTTGTCTTTACTATGTTGCAATGGTCTATGACCATGTAATAAAGTTACTTACCCATTACTTACCTCAGTGCCTATTATAGTGGTACCATAAGATTGCAAATGACTCTGAATATAGTTAGTGCGGATGGAAAAGAGCATTCCTTGAATGCCATGAGTAAAATGGTAACTTTGCAGTTGTTTCTATTATTATTATTAAGCATTTATATAGCACCAGCGATGTGCCTGGCGCTTTACAAAAAACAAGATAGACACAGTCCCTGCCCAAGAGCTTACAATCTAAAGACAGGGGGAGGGGAGACAGGGAAGGGGAAACAGAGGAAGAGACAAGGGATGCGACATTCATGAGGATGTGAGAACTCAGGTACACGTTCTAGGTTTGGTTACAGTAAATTGGGAGTTTACAGATAACAGTTGGGGGATAATCCTGGGTGGGGATGATTAGCAGGAGTTAGGGAGGGCGGAGCAGAAGAGGTGGGTTTTGAGGAGGGACTTGAAGGTGTGGAGGATAGGGGCAAGGCGGACGAGGGCAGGGAGGGAGTTCCAGGCATGTGGGGCAGCAAGGGAGAAGGGACGAAGGCGGTTGGGGGAGGAGGGGAGGCGTGGGAGGGGATGGAAGAGGAGCGGAGTGCTCGAACAGGGGTTCAGAGGGAGATAAGGGCAGAGAGGTAGGGGGGAGCAAGGTTGTGAAGGGCTTTGTAGGTGAGAACAAGGAGCTTGTGCAGAATATGCTCAGGAAGAGGGAGCCAGTGGAGAGGGGACAGGAGAGGCTGCACATGGTCAAAGCGACGGCTAGGTGGATGATCTTGGCTGCAGAGTTTTGAACAGAGATGAGGGAAGAAAGGTGAGAGCGGGGAAGGCCAGCAAAGGAGAAGATTACAATAGTCGAGGTGTGAGATGACTAGGGCATGAATGAGAGTTTTGGCAGAGGAGACAGACAGAAAAGGGCGGATCTTAGCAACGTTGTGGAGGGAGAAGCGGCAAGATTTGGCAACGGAGTCAATGTAGGGTTTGAAGGTAAGGTGCGAGTCGAAGATAAAGCCCAAGCTACGGGCTTAGGGGACAGGGAGGATGGAGACTCCGTCAATGGCAATTGACAGGGAGGAGGGAGAGGAAGGTTTCGGAGGGAAGATAAGGAGTTCAGTTTTCGCCATGTTCCATTTGAGTTGGTGTTGAGACATCCAGGCGGAGATATCAGAGAGACAGTTGGTGAGACGAGCTTGAACAGAGGGGGAGAGGGAAGGAGTGGAGAGATAGAGTTGAGTGTTGTCAGCGTATAGGTGGTATCGGAACCCGTGGGAGGCAATGAGTTTCCCTAGGGATAGGGTGTAGATAGAGAAGAGGAGTAGGCCAAGGACAGAGCCTTGGGGAACCCCAACTGAGAGGGGTTGGGGGGAGGAGGGGGAGGAGTTAGGAAGCGATACACTGAAGGAGCGGTCAGAAACGTAGGAGGAGAACTAGTAGAGGACAGAGTCCCAGAATCCAAGTGAGTGAAGCGATTTAAACAGGAGCGAGTGGTCAACAGTGTCGAAGGCAGCAGAGAGATCAAGGAGGACAAGTATGGAGTAAAGGCGGTTGGATTTAGCCTTAAGAAGATTGTTGGTGATCTTAGCAAGAGCGGTTTCGGTGGAGTGAAGGGGGCGGAAGCCATATTGGAGTGGGTCAACGGAGGAGTTGGCAGAGAAGAGGTTGAGGCAACGGAAGTAGACAACCCATTCAAGGAGCTTGGAAGCAAAAGGGAGGAGTGAGACAGGACGGTAATTAGAGGGATCAGAGTGGACTTTTTGAGGATGGGGGAGACAGTGGCGTGTTTAAAGGCAGAGGGGAAGGAGCCAGTACAAAGGGAGAGATTGATGATGTGCAGGAGGGGAGGGTCGATGGTAGAAACCATGGAGGTCAGGAGGCGGGAAGGAATGGGAAAACTCCTCCCTGCTCTCCTCCTCCAAACCCTCCACTTGCACCCTGGACCCCATTCCTTCCCGCCTTTTACATGTCATTAATCTCTCCCTCTCCACTGGCTCCTTCCTCTCCGCCTTCAAGCAAGTCATGGTCTCTCCCATCGTCAAAAAGTCCACCTTCAACCCCACTGATCCCTCTAGCTACCGGCTGGTCTCCCTCCTTCTCTTCGCCTCTAAGCTTCTGGAACGTGTTGTCTACTCCCGCTGCCTGGATCTCCTCTCTGCCAACTCCTCCCTGGACCCTCTCCAATCTAGCTTCCGCCCTCTTCACCCCACTGGAACTGCCCTTGCCAAGATCACCAATGATCTACTTGTCACTCGATCTAAGTACCTTTACTCCATTCTTGTCCTCCTTGACCTCTCTGCTGCCTTTGACACTGTCGACCCCTCACTCCTACTGGACTCTCTCCGCTCCCTAGGCTTCTGCGGCTCTGTCCTTGACTGGTTCTCCTCCCACCTCTCTGACTGCTCCTTTCATGCGTCTCTTCCCAACTCCAACTCTTCCTCCTTCCCCCTCTTGGTTGGGGTTCCCCAAGGCTTTGTCTTGGGCCCTCTCCTCTTCTCTATCTACACCCTGTCCCTTGGCAAACTCATTGCCTCCCACGGCTTCCAATATCACCTCTATGCTGATGACAGTCAGCTCTCTCTCTCCACCCCCTCTCTCTCCCCCTCTGTCCAAGCTCGCTTCATCAATTGTCTCTCTGATATCTCCGCCTTGATGTCCCAACGTCAGCTCAAGCTCAACATGGCAAAGACTGAGCTCCTTATCTTTCCTCCCTACCCTTTCTCTCCCCTGTCCATCCTTATTGACGGGGTCACCATCTGCCCCGTTCCCAAAGCCCATAGCTTGGGCTTAGTCTTCGATACTCACCTTTCCTTTAAATCTTCTATCGACTCTGTTGCCAAGTCCTGTTGCTTCACCCTCCACAACATTGCTCGGATTTGCCCCTTTCTCTCTGTCTCCTCAGCCAAAACCCTTGTTCACGCCATGGTCATCTTTCGCCTTGACTACTGCAGCCTCCTCCTTACTGGCCTCCCCTGCTCTCACCTGTTCCCCCTTATCTCAATCCAAAACTCCACTGCTAGGGTCATCCACTCAGCCCATCGCTTCGACCACGTGCAGCCTCTCCTCTCCTCTCTTCACTGGCTCCCCCTTCCTGCACGTATCCTTCACAAACTCCTGGTATTCACTTATAAATGCCTTCACAACCTGTCTCCCCCTTACCTCTCAGCCCTAGTCTCCTTACACACTCCTGCACACACTCTCTGCTCCTCCTCTGTCTCCTCCCTTGCTCTTCCTCGTCTCCCCTGCTCCCCTAACCGTCTTCGCCCTTCTCCCTTGCTGCGCCCCATGCCTGGAACTCCCTCCCTGCCTACATCCGCCTTGCCCCCTCCCTCCGCACCTTCAAATTCCTCCTCAAAACCCACCTCTTCCTCGTCGCTTTTCCCGATGCCTGTTAGAACTTTCCTTTCAATTTTTACTGTCTGTCCTCCCCGCAGACTCCTGCCTAACTGCAACCAAGCCAAGCAGGTGCACCTGAGACCTCGCATTCACTTGAATGTTATTTATCCCTGGTCTCTCCCTATGTTCCCTCTCGTCTCCCCCCCTCCGTGTCTTATTAGATTGTAAGCCGTAGGCAGGGACCACGTCTATCTTATTGTTCTGTAAAGCGCCAGGTACACAGTTGACGCTACACAAAAGCTTTTAAATAAATAAATTAATAAATAATAATACTGCTGTCTAGCAAGGGAGATAGCAGAATTGAGCGATTAGAGGCAGAATTTGAAGTGGAGGAAGTCAGCGTGGTAGTGGGATTTGCGCCAGAGGCGTTCAGCAGCCCGGCTGAAGGAGCGGAGATGGCAAATGGTGGAGGTGAGCCAAGGGTGAGGGTTACGGGAGCGAGCTGGGCAGAAGTCGAGGGAAGCAAGGGAGTCGAAGGTGGAGGTGAGAGAGGAGTTGAAGGTTGGAGATGGCAGAATCAGGGGGAGGAGGAGGAGGAGGAGAAGACTGAGGGAAGAAGAGGAGGCAAACTCCTGGGGCACAATGGCCTGCAAATTGTGGAATGGATGGGGAGATGGGGAAGAGGAGAGGGAGCAGTGGAAGAGGTTGAAGGAGGCAAGGAAATGGTCAAATATGGGATGGGACTCGAAGGAGAGACTGGAGACAGAACAGTTCCTAGAGAACACGAGATCAAGAGAGTGACCATCTGTGTGGGTGGGGGAGATAGTCCAGAGGCGGAGATTAAAGGAGAAGGCTAAGGAGAGGAAGCGGGCTATGTAAGGTTGAGAGGGTGCATCAACATGAATACTGAAGTCGCCAAGGATGAGTGTGGGGATGTCATCAGAGAGGAATAAGGTGAGTCAGGACTTGAACTCGGAGAGAAAGGAGGAGAGGGAGCCGGGTGTGTGTGTGTGTGTGTGTGTAGATGACAGCAACATGGAGGTGGAGAGGGGAGTAGAGGCATACGGAGTGACACTTCGTAGGAGGGGAAGGAGAGAGAGGGGGAGGGGTTGAAATTGGCAGGAAGAGGCAAGGAGGAGGCCTACGCCACCACCCCGGTCATCGGAGCGGGGCTGGTGGGAGAAGGAGAGACCTCTGAAGAAGAGGGCGGCAGGGGTGACAGAGTCGGTGGGGGAGATCCAGGTGTCAGTAAGGGTGAGAAGGTGAAGGGAGCGAGAGAAGAAAAGATCATGGATATAAGGGGCTTTATTAGCAGAGGAGCGCCCGTTCCAGAGGAAACAGGAGAATGTGAGTTGATCAGGGGGGAGACAGGGAATGGGGATAAGATTAGGGGAAAGGGGCGGTGGTGGCGGAGGATAAATGAAGAGATGAATTTACACCACAGAGTTCTGTTTGGTCTTCCCTCTTGTTCAACGTGTACATGAGGCTGCTGGGCGAGGTCATTTGGAGTGAAGTGTCATCGATACACTGACAACACATAGTTCTCTCTCTCTTTTTAATCTAATCTAGGCCTTGAAGTCTTGGTGCTTACCCAATGCCTGGCTGCTGTTGGGGACTGGATGAGGGTGAGTTGATTTTAGGCTGAATCCAGACAAGATTGCGGCGATGATGGTTGGCCGGCCCTGAAACCTGGAGGGGATTGGGAGTGCTCTTTTTGATGGAGTCTGGCCCCCTCTGGTCACTGAGGTTCACAGCCAGAGCTTCTGAACCTCTTGTTGCACCTAAAATTGTCAGGTTATGGTGGTGGCCATCTGCTGAGGAGGCTGTAGCCTTTTCTTTCAGATTTGGATCTGGCCATCATCATCCATGCTTTCATCCCCTCAAGGCTAGATTACTACAACATGCTCTATGTGGGGCTGCCCTTGATGACTGTTTAGAAGCTGCAGCCGATGCAGAACACAGCAGCTCTGTTCCTTTCAGGGATGAGGTGCTGGGAGCACACTACACCAGCGCTCCGAAGCTTGCACTAGCCAACTATAGCTTTCCGGGAACGATTTAAGTTGCTGATCTTGACCTTTAAAGCCCTAAATTGTCTGGGCCCCACATACCTTGAAAGACTGCCTGTCCTTCCACGCCCCATTGCGGCCACTGCAATCGCCCAGAAGCACCCTCCTATAGGTACCATCTGTTAGCCTTGTCCATATGACAAGGGCTCATAGAGGGTCATTCTTGGTCATTGCCCCAACGGTATGGAACGCCCTTCCTACAGAGGTTGGTCTGAGCCTGGACATCTTCAGAAGACGGTGCAAGACTTTTTTTTTTTTGTTTGAAAAGGCATTTGGCGGGCAGGTTACAGGTGGGTTTGCTGGGCAGAGACGGGGTAGGGTTGGGTGTGGGGAACTGGGAGGTGGTATTGGGTGGATGGGGGGTTGTGGGTTAAAGGCTTTTTGTTTAATAAGTTTTAATATTTTTGTTTGTGAACCGCCCTGAGCCTTTGGAAAGGGCAGCATATAAAATTTAACTAACTAAAGAATAAAACAAGCAGTTTTTCATTTTGTAATCAAGATTCTCACGCAAACTGGAGGATTACAAAACCCCGCACAAGCCGTACCTCGCCAGTATTTATGAAGGCCTTCCACATGCCAAGGTTCTCACACCACCAATCTGTTCTTGCAATGTGCAGCTGAAGGTCACGGTGTTCTCTCTCCATTAGAGTGATTTCATCCTTCAGTTTGGAAACAATCTGTCCCCCCCAAAAAAAAATCAGAAGCAAAGTTGGTAAAATAAATAAGATCTGCCTTTGGTTACTTTGATTGATAAAAACATATTGACAACACTAAGGAGGCACAGAGAAGAGGAAAATATTCCCCTGGAGTAAACTATTTTAAAAACAACCAAACCTTCAGATTTTACAGTTTATACTATTTGATATAGATAGGTAGCAGTATTGTTCCAAAGGTTAAACTCTACATAAAAATTAAAACTAAGTTAGGCCCTAAATATATGCTGAAATATACCATTTATCTGGCATGGGGGATATGGCGGGATCACTTTGCATCCACCTTGTTTTGGCCACTAAGTCTTTCAGTGCAAAGATGAACACACTGCACCATCAACAAAGCTCCTGTATATCCTGATGGTGGAGAGATGTTGAAACTACAAAAGATGATCCCACAATACTACAGACTCCGTTCAATAATCCCCTTCAACAGCATAACTGTGTAGAAAGACCTAATGCATATCTTTTTGTCAACGACAAAATAGTGTGAGAGTTCACATGCAAAATAAAGAAGTTTATAGTTTCCCACAGTTAAATACAAGCCAAAGCAGTTTGATTCCCATGTGATTCTATTAATTTGTTTTTTAAAAATCCATTTTTTAAAAAAAAGGATTCTGCCTAATGCTAACATTATAAACTGCAAAAAGGAATAAATAGGCTTCTGAGAAGATCAAAATTAAAGATTTTCACTGCTGATTTATTCTCTATTCATGTTTTTTTATTTCCTACTGCTCCTCACTCCCCATCCATTTCTAGTGAATTTGCAATTAACAGCTCTTTTACTTCTTGATTATGAACCAGGGGGTGATTTTCATGGTAGTTTCACTGATACTATGAGTACCAGGTGGATGAATTCGTGCAATTAATGGGGGGTACAAACAGGTAATAGATTCACACATTGTTTTGTTTAAATCCCACAGACAGCAACTGTTTTTTTTGGGTTTTTTTAATGAGAACAACAAAAGCGAGAGATTTAAGAAAGGGGTGTGTGTTATTTAAGGTCTGCATATTTGCCCCATTAGATTACAAACACTTTCAAAATAGGTCAAATAAGGAGTTTTCTAAACCTCTGATTTTTCTTTTTTTGTCTTCAAATTTCTTTATTACGTTTTTCAAAAACGTTGACAACTTGAACAAGATATGAGTTTTTTGGACAGATTGAACAAGATATTAACATGCTTGCGTCATCTTTTTGAACATGTCAATCATTGAAAAAAAAAATCCCAGAACGGAAAAAGCCATATAAACAACAAAACAAAGAAAAAGGAAAGGAAGAAAAACCCCAGCAAAGTGTTGCATTTATTAAATTTACTTTAAAGACTTAGTTAATCTCTCTGTGTATTTAATTGATTTGTATACTCTAGGCCAAGTCTAGTTTGATCGCATCTGAACACATACACAGATCATGACTTACTTATCTCGAAATTTTCAACGTCAGAGTCTCATCCGAGAACAAACTAAATTACTGTCAATGTTTACCCTCCTTAATACGTTAATATGAAAAAACGTATCAGCAGTATTTGTGTTGCAAGAAGTTGAAGCATAGCTCCATGTATTATAGAGCCCCTGTAAATGATCTTTGGATCAACCAGTATCTTTTCCAAACCTCAGATTTTTCATTACTATCTACTATATTGAGAATATGTTTTTCCCTTCTGGCTGCTTATAAAGAAACTCATTTTATTTCACCAATTAAAAACAAGCAAACAAAAAACAGTCAAGTTATAAGACACCCAGTGCGCATACTAAGAATTATCAATTCTCATCCAAATTCAGTAGAGATAAGGTAAGGACTTGGAGACAGAAATTGGTTAGCATTCTAATCCCCAGGCCTTTGTCAACTTTGAGGTGTAAATCAGGCCCCAAAGGGGTACAAAAAAAATCATATATTTTTTTTCTTTTTTTTTAGCAAACCTGTACCACTTCATACTCCATGTATTTGTCAACACTAATGAGGTCAATTCTCCTGTGTTGGTTCATTCCTTCCCCCTGCCACAGTTGTCATTTTTTAAAAAAAATTGAGAATTTCACTAAAACGGTATTGGGAGTATTTGACCCCAATTGTAATGAATGGGAAAATGAAAACACTACACGCCTAAGGTACTGGAGGTCACATTCACCCCAAATATTCATTTTAACCCTCAGTCAATTTGACACCTAGTACTGTAATGTGGGGAATGTTGGGGTACTATTGACCCCAAATACCTTTTGTGTTAGTATTGCTTCTTTACTGCAAACAATAAGTCTTGATAAAATTTAAAATTAAATGTTAAACTGAAGTCATTTTCAAATCAATCACATTAATTTTTTCCAATTGTGACTTAATTGTGGTCTATTTACCCCAATACTGGATTTATACAGTGCATTTTTCAATCATCCACGTGTTAATTTTGAACACTGTATTGGCTTGATTTTCAGTCATTCCGCCCCACTGCATCTTTGCTGAATTGGAAATGCTCTGAACAATAAGGTCCTTGACAATGCACAGTTTGAAGCCAAAATGTGACAAACCACCACCTTGATATTAGTACATTTCCCTATTCTAAAACTCAAGAAACTTTCACAGACGTGAAATGACATTTCATCTACCTCAAAACAACTAGAGTCTGGCAAAAGGATACCCTTTGTACTCAAAAAAGCTGCTTATAAAACTATCGGTGCTTCTGAAGATTTAATAAACCTAACCACCAGAAGACAAATCTTTTAGGAACTACAATTTTGCTCTGCTGCTGTGGAGCAAGCAGGGAGCACAAGCTAAGTGACATACCCAATCCCATATAACTAAATACTTGAAGGTGAAGAAAAAAAGCCACAGAAATCATGAAAATGGGTATGTGCTCATAAAAAAAGAATGTTGCACCTTTTTTCAAATTTAAAGTAATTTCTCCTCTGCTGCCTATGACACAAGCTCCAGCCCCTCAAGCTTGCAGCTAGGGTGGAAGGGTGTGCTCCCACTTCCCTATTGATCAGCAGTTAGGTGGGGAAATGGGAGAACTTTGTCCACTCACAGTGCAAGCTCCGGGTCGGGCTTACATGGCAGGTGGGGGAGGAAAACACAAAAAGTTTTATTTGGGGAAAGATCAGATAGACCTTTTTTTCTTTGCAAAAATTCTCTTATTCTCCCAATTTGCTTTTAAATGTATATGGTATCAGACCTCAAGAGTAGCACTGGTGCAGCAATGAGGCAGTATATAGAACTTCCTGGCTGCTTAGTCGAGGTCCAATGGAAGGAAGCAACAAAGAAGAAACTATACTCGCCAAAGAGGAGAGGAGAAAGCAGATATAGACACCATTTTCAGGATCTGAAGAGAGTCAATGTAAATAAAGAAGGAGATGTGTATGGCAGTAGCTTGTCTGAACTAGCAAAACACATGGCACTGGACTTTAGTAGGCTAGGAATTACTTTTAGAGCAAAGATTTTATCTTTATAACTACTGTAAAAAAGTAATTAGCAAATAGTTAACACCATACAAATAAATAACAGATACAATGAAAGAGTTACCTTTTTGTCAGGTTTTGGTGAATTACATATGGAATTTAAAGCCTGTCTCTTATATTCAAGTTTGTCGTTTAGCTGCCGTAGCTTATTTACAGCATAACTGGCCTGTTCATTTATTCTTGTGGTACATTCATCAATAACTTCTTCACAACCTTGACTCTAGAAATGAAGATGTTGGTTAGTAAGTAGTCCATGCTATTAACGTGAAGAAAAGAGTATATGGGTTGCCTGCTTGTACCTACCCTAAGGATAGCCACAGTAGAAACAACTCGTCTCAGTGAAAAGCAAAGCTTGAAATACAAGGGCTTGCTGTATGCAAGAGACAATAGACTCTAGTTGATGTTCTAAACCGAAGATCTGGAGTAACAGCAGAGCTCAGAAAGTAGAGAAAGGGCCTTATTCTCATTTACACTATGGCCCTTTCACATTACCAGAGTCGTGTCAAGGGCTCTAGTAAAAATAGACTCAGAATGTCTAACAAAAAGCAGAACAAAAGAGTCTGGTGGTCAAGTGATTAGCATGCAAAGCCCTCACAATGAAGAAAATATGGCAGCTCCAAGGCTGACAGATCATAATTACAGAAATACATTGCTGCAGTTTTATAAAAACTGGTCAGCTATTGAACTACTGTAAACTAAACCAAACCTTTTTACTTGATTATTTGTATGACTTTTTTTAACTTCTGTTTTACAAGTTAATTATTTTGTGTTAAATGTTTATTGCACCCATTTCAATTTTATAGCTAATTTTCTCCCACCTATTACAATGCAAACCACCTCAGCTGAGGGCCTGCACCAGGCATGTGCCCAGCATAAGACTGCACAGAGCTATTTGATATATAAAATAAAACTAACATGCATTTCGGTAATAAAACCACAATGGAAGAAAAAACGCTGTTTGTGGGAGCCAGAAGTTAGGAACACAGTATTCAAGTGAACTTATAGCACTTCAGCAGATGCAGCAATGTGGCAGTATGCTGATGACACCCAGCTTTACCTCTCGTTTTCATCTGACTGCAGTCTTGGTGTTTACCCTGGTGTCTGGCTGCAGCGGGGGACTGGATGAGGGCAAGCTGTCTGAAGCTGAATCCCAACATTTTTTATTTATTTATTTAAAATTTATATCCCGCCCCTCCTGTCCACAGGGCAGCCCGGGGCGCCAAACCATTCATTAAAACAATATAAAGTTTTAAAACAATTTATAATTACAATTTAAAAATACCCCAATATGTGGGGAAAGCCCCCATTCCCGCCCCCACCCCACCCCTATCCTTCGCCAAAAGCCTGACGGAACAGCCATGTCTTACATATACGCCGAAACAGCAGGAGAGTGGGAGCCAGCCAAGCCTCCTCCGGGAGCGAGGTGATGAAGGCATGGATGACAGTGGCGAGGTCGGAGTCTGAGAGATACGACCGAAGCCGCCGGACAAGATGTAACTGCCGAAACGCACTCCCCGCGACGGCCACAACCTGAGATTCCAAGCTGAGCCGCGAATCGAGGAGCACACCCAGACTCCGCACTTGAGACACCATGGGGGGGCGAACCCCCCCAACAAGAGGAGATTCAACCACCCCCAGGCTCCCCAAGCCCTCGCCCACCAACATCACCTCCGTCTTGTCAGGATTCAGTTGCAGATGGCTCAACCTCATCCAAGCCCCCACAGCTGACAGGCACTGGGAAAATAAGGAGACTGCATGGCCTGGGTCGATGGAAAAGGAGAGGTAGAGCTGAGTGTCATCAGCATACTGATGACACTGCATGCCCCCCTCACAATCTCCCCTAACGGCTGCATATAGATGTTAAACAAGAGGGGGAACAGAATGGCACCCTGTGGGACTCTACACATGAGGTGTGGGGGACGCCACAATATGATGGAGGTGATGTTGGTGGGAAGGGGCAACGGGGTGGAGGCCCCCATTGTTGATGTGGTGCATCCCTCCTTGGTCCCTCAGGTTTGGAGTCTGGGTGTACTCCTCGACTCGCAGCTCCACCTGGATGTCCAGGTGGCAGCTGTGGCGAGGAATGAGTTTTGTAAATTACATCTGATTTGTCATTTGCGACCTTACATCTCAGGCGCTGATCTTGCCACCATCATCCATGCATTTATCACCTCAAAATTGGACTACTACAATGCACTCTATGTGGGCCTACCCCTGGTGATGACCACCTCCTGGTGGGGTTGGGCTGCCGTGAGTACATAACACCAGCACTCAGTTCTCTGTACTGGCGGCCTATAGTCTTCCGGGCACGATTCAAGATGTTGGTTATTACCATTAATGAATGTATTTATTTATAAAATTTCTTATTACGCTGCCCCTCCTGCCACAGGCAGCTCAGGGCGGCTTACATTCCAGAAAAACATAACAAGAATATTAAAACCACATAAAAGTGGGATATTAAAATTACCCACTCCAACCCATTCCCTCCACCCCATCACCCTTCTCCTCTGCCAAATGCCTGGTGGAACAGCCAGGTCTTGCAGCTTCTCCAAAAGAAGGCGAAATCCAGGGCCAGCCGGGCCTCAACCAGCAGGGAGTTCCACAGTCATGGCACAGCCACCGAGAATGCCCTCCCCTGTGTGGCCCCCCCAGCAGACTCGAGGGACCTCAAGCAGGGCACCCCCAGATGACCGCAGAGGCTGATCCAGAACTCAGGGGGTGAGGCGGTCCCGCAGATAGGTAGGGCCTAGGCCCTTCAGGGCTTTGTAGGCCAAGACCAACAACTTGAATCGGGCCCGGAAAACTATCGCAGTTCGTGCAGAGAACGGAGTACCGGCGTAATATGCTACCGGTGGCTCAGAGCCACCAGGAGATGGGTGCTGCGTTCTGCACCAGCTGCAATTTCCAAGTCGTCACCATGGGTAGCCCCACGTAGAGCGCGTTACGATAGTCCAATCTAGAGGTGATGAAAGCATGGTTGATGGTGGCCAGGTCCGAGTCTGAAACATATGGTGGAAGCTGTCGCACCAGATGTAATTGGCAGAAAGCAGTCCTCGTCACAGCCTCCACCTGGACATCCAGGCAGAGCCGCGCATCGAGGAACACCCCCAAACTCCGAACCTGAGAGACTAATGGAGGGCAGACCCCATCAGTGATGGGGGTCGTCATCTCCACTGCCTTACCTACCAACGTCACCTCCATCTTGTCAGGATTCAACTTCAGTCAGTTAGTCCTCATCCAGTCCCCCACAGCCATCAGACACCAAGTGAGAACTGAGACTGCCGGGTCTGGGTTGGATGAAAAGGAGACGTACAACTGGGTGTCATCAGCATATTGATGACACCGCACACCGAAACTCCTGATCACATTACTGATTGACTGCATATACACGTTGAACAGGAGAGGGCACAAGACAGAATCCTGCGGGACTCCACACGAGAGGTCTCGGAATGATGAAAAACAATCCTCAAGCACCACTCACTGCATTCTTCGGGCCAGGAAGGAGCGGAACCATTCAAGAACAGTCCTGCCCACCCCTGGACAGTCCCGCAGGCGCGTCACCAACATCTCATGATCAATGGTATCAAACGGAGCCAACAGGATCAACAAGGTCGAACAACCTCGATCCCACTCCCGGCATAGATCATCGACCAAAGCCACAAGCACAGTCTCAGTGCCATACCCCAGACGAGATCCCAACTGAGAGGGATCAAGAAAACTGACATGGTCAAAATGCCCCTGCAGCTGACAAGCCCCTACCCATTCAATAACCTTCCCTAAAAAGGGAAGGTTAGAGAGAGGCCAATAGCTTGTGAGGGAGTCAACGTTAAGCGATGGTTTCTTGAGCAGAGGCCGCATCACTGCTTCCTTGAGACAGCTCAGCACTCTGCCCTCCCGAAGGGCGACGTTGACCACCCTAGCCAGCAACGACCTCGTTGTCTCCCGACAGACCTTAACCAGCCAGGACAGGCATAGATCCAGTTCACAAAAAGTGGCTCTGACAGTCCCTAGAACATCCACCGCATCGGCGGGTGTCACCGACTGAAATTGATCCCATAAAATCGGACAAGGCAGGGTTGCCATAACCTCCAGTTCCCCTAATGTAGTAAGTGCAGCGTCGAAGTCCTGGTGAATACGAGCCATTTTATCCACAAAATAATCCACAAACATATCCCAGTGTGCCATAGATTACTCCACTCCAAGGTGGAGGGAGGCCAGACTGACCAGCCCTCTCACCACCCGGAAAAGTTCGCTGAATGGGATTTCGCAGATGCTATGAGGGTAGCAAAAAACTCCTTTTTTGCTACCCGCATAGCCACGGCATAGGCTCGTAAACTGGCTCTATGGCGCAATCTGTCGGCTTCAGCACACGAACAATGCCACTGTCGCTCCAACTACCACCCCTCTTGCTTCAGCAACCACAGTTCCTTGGAGAACCAAGGAAGCCTGTGGAGCTGTCGCCTGGGCAGCAGACGCCTAGGAGCTGTCCGATCGATGGCCCCAGTCAGCAAGGTGTTCTATAACGCAACAAGGTCATCGATTAAACAGTTGTCAAGGTCAGAAGTAAGCTCACCCAGAGCTATCTGGAACCAATCTGGTTCCATGAACGTCCGAGGGCGGACCATCCAAATAGGTTCCACACCTTTCCAGGGGCAGACATGCCCTATACTGGTTGGGCCCAGCAGTATATCCCTATACTGCTTGGGCCCCGCTTAACTGCGGGACCGCCTCATCCCTCGTGTCCTGGATCAACCCCTGCGGTCAGCTGGGAACGCCCTCCTGGAGGTCCTCCGGGTGGCCACGTTTGAGAGTGTTCTCAGTGGCCGTGCCAAGGCTGTGAACTCTCTCCAGGCAGAGATACACCTCTCTCCAGATCTCTCTTCCTTCTATAGGCAATGTAAAACCTGGCTGTTTTGTCAGGCTTTCGGTGACAGTTTTGGGGTGTGTGGGAGGGGTATTTATTCAGGCCTCATTTGTTTTTAATGTTTTTTATTTGATTTTATATTATACTGTATTTTATATTTTTGTATTATTATTTTTATTGTTGTTCACCGCCCCAAGCTGTCACGGGTAGGAGGGGGCGGGTTATAATCCTGAAAACAAACAATTAACAAAAAAATCTTTGCAAAGATTCCAGTTAAATTACGGCTGGAAGTGGTACATCATGCCAAGGAGATTTCTTAGAGGTAGGTCCCTAGAGAGTCACACCTGGGTGAATCAAGGGCAGGCCTTCATAAGCCAAGAGAGCAGAGATTATACCACCTGCATTACAGACTTCTTCATCATCATCATATTTATTTAGCGTGGCCAAAGGCCATTACTCATCAAACTAAAAATCACAAGCCACTCAGGTTAAATAATAAAACAAAACAAAAATCACACATTCTAATCTTACACAATTCCAAAAGAACAATCAAGAGGCTACAATACGCCTCTTAAAGGCAGATAAATACCTAATACAGAGAAACCAAAGCCCATAACCAAAATTCAGAATACAGCAACAAGGCAGACCAAAGCAAAACGGGACACAGCAAAATCTCCTTCAACCCCCCTAGACTCCCTTTGATCTAATAATCCCGAGACATAAATTAATCAGGATTACCATACCCAAGGCCCACATCCTTTTTATCACAAGATCAATATTACTTATGAATATATTTCCCAGTAGCCAGTCCCATTCTCCACAATTTAAACCCCGAAAACGCAGAAAATTATTCCTCATCGAAAAGGCCTGAAGGAGAAACTTGGCCACTCCTGCGGTAATCTCAGGGGAGAGATCTCCCAATAGATATTTTTCCAGTTCGAAAGTGGTTCTTCCTGGAAGTTTCCTTAAAAATTCTCCTAAACAGCACTCCCTTAAGGGATCATACAACCTACAATGGATCAAAATATGCCCTCTGTCTCAATTTCAGCGTTGTCAAAAGGGCAGAACCGAAGATAAAAGGGGGTAGCCAAGAAGCATCCTTCCAACAGCTTAGTCGGGAGGGTATGAACCCTAGCCGCAAAAAAAAGGGACCTTTCTCTAAACTACGTAAGAGAAGATAAATAAGAGGCCAAAGTTTCTTTATATGCAGCTAAACAAGAATAATTGCTCAAGGACTGAAATTCTGTTACTGTAGCCAAATCTCCCTGCCTATCTAGATCCTCCATGCGTACCAATACTTCAGCCTTGGTGGCTTCAAATGTTTTAGTTTACAAACAAGAGGCTGAGAAACCTATTCAGTTTAGTGTATCCAACGCACCTTCATCCGCCAGGGGCTCAGATAACCGTCTTGTTGGAAATATTCCAATAAGCCTCCCGGGGAATAATTTACAGTCCTCAGCCACAATGTTAATGCTTGCTTTAATACCAGACATCGCAAGGAATGTTGGCCCAGTTCCAGCCTCAAGGCAGTCACAGGTATACAACTTATAGCTTTCAATAACACTCTAAAAAATTTATTCTGCATTACAGACTTTTAACAAGTTAAACTGTCCAGCACACTCTTCAAAATCAGACAACTTTATCTTTCAGAAGGTGGAGGAAGGTATGAAGTGATCAGCTCACTTAGATTTGATCCTAACCAACAGGGAAGATTTGGTCAATGAGGTGAAAGTAGTGGGAACTTTGTGGGGAAGTGACAATATTTTGGAATTCATGAACTTAAGGAAAGGAAAAGGTGAGCATAGTCAAATATGTACCTTGGACTTTAGGAAAGCGGATTTTAATAAACTCAAGAGAAATGCTAGGTAGGATCCCATAGCTAGATAATCTAAAAGAAGAAAGGAGTCCAAGATGGGTGGGTGTTTCTGAAAAATGAGATACTGAAGGCACAATCACAAACAATTCCAATGAGGAAGAAAAGAACACCCCACGCTCTCAGTTGGGGTGGGTGGGTTTGTGCCCACCTTCCCTGAACAGGGTGCTGGACAGGGGATTGGCAAAGGCTCCTTTGCCCCTCCCCTGCTGCTCATGAGGTGCAGCACCGTGGGCCAATTGGGGGGAGGAGATGCACCTGGTGGGTGGAGTTATATACCTGGCATATACCTGGATTGGCCAGGTGCCTCTTCCTCTCTTCACAACTTCAGTCCACACACAGAGACTTCTGAAGTTTTCTTCTGAAACTCACCTGGACTGCCTCGTGGATCTCTGTGGTGAGTGTACCTCAGAACCCTTGTGGGGGCGGGGGGGAGGAACCTGTACTGAGCGCAGCTGCGCTGACCCCAGGCTTAATCTAGGTTTGACTCCAGGTTTAATAAAGCCGGGAGGGGGGGGGAAGGGAAGAGCTCACGCTGGAGCGCCGCTGCCTGGGTCAGTGATGTGCACAATGATATTGCTGATTCCCTCGGGCTCTGTCCAGGGACTGGTACCATTCAACATCTTTATTAAATGACTTGGATGAAGGAGTAGAGGAAATGCTTATCAAATCTGCAGATAACACAGAACTGGGAGAGATAGCTAACACCTTGGATAAAAATAAAATTCAAAATGATCTTGAAAGTTTTGTCCCAGTTTTGTCCCAGCTTTCCAACCTAACAAAATGAAATTCAACAGAGATAAATGTAAAGGTCTGCATTTATGTAAGAAGAAATCAAATGAACAAGTATAGGATGGGCGATACCTGGCTTGGCAGCAGTACATGTGAAAAGGATCTAGGGACTGTAGTTAATCACAAACTGAACACGAGTCAGCAGTGTGATGCAGCTGCAAAAAAGGCTAATGCAGTCTTAGGCTGCATTACTAGAAGCAGAGTTTCCAAGTCATGAGAAGTAATAGTTTCACTCTATTCTGTGCTGGTCAGACCCCATCTGGAGTACTGTGCCCAGTTCTGGGCGCCACACTTTAAGGAGAACATCGACAAATTGGAACAGGTTCAGAGGAGGGCAACAAAGATGATCAGGGGCCTGGAAACCAAGTCCTATGAGGAAAGTTGAAGGAACTGGGTATGTTTAGCCTAGAGATGAGAAGGCTAAGAACATGATAGTGGTCTTCCAATACCTGAAGGGCTGTCACAGAGAGGATGGCAAAGACTTGTTCTCTGTTGTCCCTGACGGCAAGACTAGAAACAATGGGCTCAAATTTCAAGAAAGCAGATTTTGGTTAAACATTAGGAAGAACTTTCTAACAGTAAGAGTTGTTCGACAATGGAACAAATGGCCTGGGGGGGTGTGGACTCGCCTTCGCTGGCGGTTTCAAACAGTCATCTGTCGGGGATGCTGTAGCTGCGGATTTCCTGTATTAAGCAGGGAGTTGGACTAGATGACCTCTCAGGTACCTTCAAACTCTAGAATTCTATGAATCTAAACAAAAAGCTATTCTTGCAGTTTTAGGATGGTCTCTTTAGAGAAGGGTGCTCTCTTTATTGAGGCCTAGATAAAATAATCTAAGATTAAAATCACAGAACTACTCTTTTAATAGTTTGAGGGTGCTTTTAGACAAGCAGGCCAATCTAGTGGATTGAACAATCTGCTTTTTAAAAAGTCACGCAGGGAGTGTTTATATGCACTGGAAGTTGCCAGCCGCCATTGAAAACAGCGGTGCCCGGCAGCTCACGCATTATTTTTAAAACCAGATTTGTCAAACCTTGATATCAGGGTTTGACAAATCTGGTTTTAAAAGTAATGCACAAGCCACCGGGCGCCGCGGTTTTCAATGGCGGCTGGTGGCTTTTGGTGTATGTAAACAGTCCCCGCACAACTTTTTAAAAAGCAGATTTTTCAATCCGCTAGATTGGCCTGCTTGTCTAAAAGGGCCTTCATGACACTTCTGGATAAGGAGTCAGTAATGTTTCCTGAAACCCCTCTACCTATAAGAAAAAAGTGTTGAGGTGCTTTTCCACACCCAGATGATTTTTGGATTTAGATAGCCAAGTAAAAAAAATGAGGAAAATACACACGGGGATTGCTGAATTCCTCTATCAGGAAAATACATTTAAGAGCAAACATTAAAAAAACAGAGCATACTATTCAACTGTGCATGCACATGTGTGTGATGAGAGAGAAAGAGGAGAATTATTTTCCCAGGACAGCTTCTTTCTCCTGTCCTGATATGTGAAATAGAGCATTTCTCACCAGCCGAGGGAAACGTCATGACCAAAAGGTTCTGTCTGTAGCTAGGAAATTTAGGCCTGAAAAATTCTGAAAAGTAGGCCCATTTCAGCCTTTGAATTGCTAAGACAGGTCAATTTAAAATTGTCCATTTTTGGTTCTGTGCTGTAAGATGTTTATTAAACATGTTCTTATCTATTTGTTGGTCATACACCTGGAAAACTTGGTTCCTATGTTAAAATTCTATCAATGCTTTTAAACTATTTACTTTTAACATATATAGGTGGGTTCTTTGACCCCAAGTAGTGGGTGTTTTGTTAAGTGGCCAATGGTATGGCAAAAGAAACCATAGCCTTTAAAACATGTGACAACTTTTAGACATATTGTTTGCTGTGTTTGCTGAAAGCTGTTATTTTTCCTTTCTTGCGACCTATGGCACAAAGTAAAAACACTTTGGCATTTCACTAAATGTTATCTTGTTTTGGTTACGTGAAAGACCTTGCTCTAGCTAAGTTGTTTTGATGATACTAGGAGGTTTGGAATGCAGTAAACAATATAGTTGTTAGAAGATGTTGATTAGAAGTTAATTCTAATTATAATATCACAATGGGGTCCCCTAGCGGTATGTCACAGCATAAACACTGGTTTTCTAAAATGACTCTGTTCACCTGTTTGAATAGAATATGTACTTGCTGTTTAATAACTTACTTGCCATTTGATTATAATCTGTTGGAATTTACTTATGTTAGTTTCTTCATCTTCAGCATAGGCTTTTGATCTGTTCACCATCCACTGACATTGTATTTTAACTTCTGTTAAATTTTTGTTAATAATGGAACTTTGAATTGTCTACATTCAAACTGTAAAAGGTTTCCATTGATATTAGGTGGGAGTATCAAAATAAGCAATAGCAGTCGAAGTTTAGTTTTATTGGGGAGACAAGGACTAAAGGGATTTAATTTGGCCTAGAAAGCAGTTTGCTTTTTAGTCTGACTTTCATGATAATTGGCACAAAGGAATTTGAAGAGACACTGATAACATGTTTGTTTGGGACCCAAGGTCTTTTTGTAAGTTGGGTCAAAACAGTTACATTACTCATAACATGTTTTCACCTTATAAGTAGGTAGTAATACTGATAATAGCGGAACACCGCCACCCTGCGGAAAAGGGTGTTTTATTGTTTCAATTATATCTTAATGCTGAAATAGGTTTAATTTTTTAAGCTAAATAAGGGAGACTAGAGACACTGAAAGTGATGTATTTAATTAGTAAAACTAAAGTTTATTTCAACTTAAAGTTTGGCTTCAAATTATACTTAAATACCCCCTTAAGATAAATAAGTAATTGTTCTTTTGAATTGTGTCTTAATGACTCAAATCTTATAAATCAACGTTGCTCTAAAACTTCCTTTCTAAATTAGGCAGAACCAAGGCAGATCTAACCTCTGTTTTTCAACAACCTCCTGAAAAGAATCCATATATGAAATTATGTAGAATAGAACTTAATAAAATTTCAGTGAGGGTAATAGACTCCATTGAATTTCATAGAGCTCCAGTAAAACTGAAAGACTCTATTAAAGTGGAACAAAGATCAAGACCGGTAAAAGGTTACCATGGTCTTGGTTCATAGAAGTAAGGAGGGGTGAAGTCAACATAATCAAGAAGAGTGGAGACATGGAAACCAAAAACATCTTTCTTTAGCGTCACCACTTGGTAAGAAGCAAACTTCATTTTTATTGGAGGACCCCATGACCTGCTGAACACCGATTGGAGGAACACATGGCAGCCATATTGAAATACTCTCAGAAATCCTATAAAACTGGCAAGATATTGTTGACAAAGGAAAAAGATCTTGCTTGCTATGGAGACTTGCTGAAAGGCAAAGGCCTGAATAGGCCTGAAGGGACTTAGTTTTTTTTTCTTTCTTTGCTTTAATTCTTTATTTTTCATGTCTTTTTCCTAAGTCTTTTCTTTTCCATTTTAAAGTTATTTTTAAGCTTCTTAAGCTTTTACTTTTATTTTTTTATTTTAATTTTATTTATTTATTTCATTTTCTCATTTTTCACTATTTCCAAGCCATTTTTGTTTTAATTTCTCTTTTGTTTTGTTTTCTTCATTCTTTTTAAAGTTATTTTAATTCTCAGTTGAGATTTTCTAATCTTTTGCCCGAGAAAAGGGCAATTCCTACTTTTCTCTAATTTTTGTCCCTACTTGCCAACTTTACTTTTCTTTAAAAAAGCACTGTATTAGTCTCAGATGGGACTGTTTCCTTTCAATTTTTTTACTCAGCCTTGTGGGCAGAGTTCTCCAAGTGCTTCACTGTCTTTTCCCTCCCTTTTTGGAGCTTTCATGCTCCTTGCCTCTTGAGGGGCCATTCCTTAATCTCTGAATAAATTTTGTTTTATATTTGTATCTTTTCTCTTTTATTTTTACTTTAATTCTTAACAAGTCCCCAGCATAACAGCAAGTTAACATCTTATCTTCCTCAGCAGGACCCCACAGACCCTGAGCAACTTTTTATGGGACCTGTGATATCTGCTTGGTGAGATATATTCTCCAAGAATATATATTTTGTAATCAATAACCTTGTGTGTGTGCTTCCATAGTGCTTTTTATAGTAGTGTATAAGCCAGTTTGGCAGGGCAATAAATTGTACTATTTTAGTCATAATAATAGTCTATTGTGACTTTTTGATGAGGAAACTTAAGCTTTCCTGCAGGGATCCCTGACCCCATGGTGGAGTTAATTCCTGGGAGAATCTCAGGGTAACACTTCAGCCCAAAGACTCACATGGGGGTAATGCACCCTCACCACCTCACAGAAGCAGCAACTCCTCAATATTTTGGTTTCAGCTGTGCCAAGAAGCTTCCAGATTGGAGAAGCCCTTCGGTAGGAATGATCAAGACTATGTAACTGCTAAATAGAAACGCTCAGAGTCTGAGCAGCTGCTGCCTTAATCATTAAGACTGCGACATGCAAGTCAACACACAGTTCTAGTTCTGCCACACAAACCTCTGACCTTAAACAAAATTCTTAATCTCACAGTGTCTCAGTTTATCCCCTTGTAGAAGGAAAACATTAATTGCCTACCAGTTTCACAGAAAGGCTGATACATCTTATTCATTAAGGCACTTGAAGCAACCTTCTTACCCAAGGATCTCAACAACAGCTTTACTTATTTTCTAATACAGCACCTGAAAAGATTAATGGAGCTTGCTATTAAGGATACATGGCCCTGCTATTTGAAAGGTCCTTAATAGCGTTTTCAGCTAAAGCAATTTATACACTTCATTCAAATTAAACTTTCTTTTTTTTTCATTTTTAAGACAGCAAAAGTAAACATTTTTAAAATTTGTGACAATATACAGTAACATCTTGTCTTCCTCTTGTCTTGATCTATATATGCTCTTGCACAGCACTTTTCTTCCTCGGTTTTATATTTCTTTCCATACATATGCCCTGTTGGGTTTGAGGCAAATTAGATTACGGTTGTTATTAATGAGAAAGAGGTGGTTTTATGACATACATATAGTTTAGTGGATTTGTTTTTACTTCAACTTATTATAACTGTATTATATGGTAGCTGTATATCACCCAAACAGAACTGAAATATAATCAAATAAACCCAAGACTTGGTAGCTGGAAATTCACTGTAGCCTCTCACTTAAATATCCTGCATTGATAATAAATGAAGCACAACTCAAGACTTGACTCACCACTTCATCTTTATCATCAGAAGTTAACTGAACAGTTCCTCTCTCCTCTTCTTTCTTGATCAGCCTCTCATATAAGTCACTGACGATAAATGAGGGGTAGTACCTATCCTTTAGCATTTCATACACATCGGTCTGGATCCTGTAGAACACCTCAATGCCTTTATTGCCCACAAGACTTTGCTGTATTTCTTTGTAAAGTTACTTTTCCACAGGGATTTCTCTGCTTTCCACAAAGAAATTCTGATAAATTTCACTCACAAGTTGAGGTATTTCAATCTGGAAAGTAAGGAACAGAAGAGAAAAAGAAGGGGAGAGGGAGTAAAAAAAAAAAAAGAGAGAGAAAGAGCGTGCAAAAAATCCACGATGCCCAAGAATAACATCATGCATTTAAAGACTGTGCCAGTCCAGCCTTCTTAGGTTTAAATCTGAGTGCACATCTCTGCTTCTCTTATGGAGAACACTCGTGTCTTTGTAAGCGAAGACATGACCAATCCTAAAATAGGATTTCTGTATTCATTATTTTAACTAGGCTTTGTACTGTATTTAACTTGAGAAATAACGCACGGGTTCTCTCCACCATTCTAAAACTAAATTTCCATGTTTATACTGAGTCAGTTTTCAGAGTTTCTGTCAGACTACACATCAGCCCTTAAAAATATTTTAACAAAAACTATCTAAAAGCTAATTAGAAAAAAAGCAAGAAAGATTTACATGCGAGTACAATCCCACAGTTTCAACATGTGCAAGAGAGGACACTGGGATGGAAGCTGCACCAAAATTAGATTTTTTTAAATTTATTTTTTAAACTTAACAGAAATGTATAACAAATGAATTGTGTGTATCAAACTTAGAGACAGACACTCTAGGAGAAATACAAAAACAGGGAAAAATAAGGTACAAAGCAAATATTTTACTGCAAATTACTTCTGCTTGTGTTGATAAAAGTTACTATGGGTAATTTCAGAAGTACCGGGCCCAGAGGCCCGCCATGCTGAACCACGAACCAGAATCCGTTTTGGATCCCGTTCAGGAATCAGGCCGTCCGTCCTTTAGACATGCCGGCTTGATTCTTACCAGGGATTGGGGAGAGGGCGAGGCTGTGCGGCGCAATGTGCAGCTGCACAGGACCCCCTCCCGCCCTCTGGGAGACAGGCGGGCGCAGCGGCCAATCTGGCCGCTGCACCCAATCCCGTCCCATAGTCAGGACCATGATTCGTCCGGGCTGCAGATAACAGACGTGACCTGCGGCCCATCCTGGATCGTGGCCAATCCGATCACTGTTGGGGCCCGATCCCACCACAATTCTGGACCTCCAGGCGGCCAGAGGTCCGGAATCGTGGTCAATCTGATTCCCGTCAGTGATTTACTGGGGTGAACATCTGGCGGGAAGCAGAACAGACGTAACGGGACCAACGGCCACCGCAGGGGATTCATTGTGGTTGACTGTGGTATCGTTACATCTGAAATTACCCTATATCTGACTTGCCTCTTTGAAATATATTCTCATGAGCCAGGATGTTGAAACACATTGCTGGCCCAACTCTTATTTTACCATCATTCATATTTCCAATCTCTTTTCACTGCTTTCTCCATTGGAAAGGTAACAGGTTTAAAATTTTACACTCTTGCTTCAATGCCAGTGTAGAATTGAAATAAAAAATGTACCATTCTGTGTAGTGAGACAATATTATATAATTCTTTATTATTAACAAAAATATAAACAATAAAAGGAATTATTTCCCTATACTGATACTGAAGACAACTCTCACCCTATAAACATTCAGTTTTGTTACTAAGCCCATGTTTATTTCTGACTACTCCTACCTTGTTAGCATTCTTCAAATATTCCACAGACTCCCACAGACTAATCAAAACCCTCTTGTCCATTCTTTCCATGTATATTCGAAAATGCTCTCTGTAGGATGGGTTAGACAAAATGTCGTCAAACTGAAGAATCTGTAAAGACAGTGACATATTAAAATAGGTTAACAATTCAGAATCCAATGCCCCTATTCCAATGCCCCGCAGATCCCCATGTGGAGCTGAGCGCGCACACACAGTTTACGCATAGCACAATGTGCCGGCAATGTGGATCCGTGCAGGTTCCACCCGCACGCGCACACAGCTCTACGTGGGGATCTGCAAGGCACTGGATTGGGGCCAATGAGTTGAATAGATCCAGTCAAAGGCCAAGATAGTTTATAATGTATCGTCTCTGGCCGCAACAAACTGGTGTTAAGTCTGGCAGGATATTGGCATGTCAAGATTGTGAAAACTAAATTCTTGTCTGTGCTAGCAAATTTGCCCACTTTGGGTAAATGGTGAAGCTGAACCGGTGATTAACAAAATTTAGCTTCAAGTTCACCCTCCAGCTGTGCCATTTCGTCCAGACCATCGGATGAACTTAGCTTCAAGTTCACCCTCCATCGACCAGGATGGAGCAGGGAAGTGTTGGCACTGGAGCAGTGGCAGCAGCAGACCATCCCCGCTGCTAGTGCTCCAACACACAAGACCTACAGTGAGGCCAACAAGCACTATCTGGTAGCACAGGGGGAAGACAGGTCTCCTCTTACCAGTATAGACAGTGTGTGGGAGGTAATAGGGTGGGCTGACAAATGCACTCTGCCTTGCCCACCTACAGTATGCATCTGCCGAGGACTCCCCTTACCTCTCTGTGCATCGTCCACACTGGTTAAGATGACCCCGCCCTCTTTCCATCTCCTCCCGCCCTGTTAACATAAGACTCCTCTGGCCCCAGTTCTCCTACCCCCCAGCAACCCTTCTCTGCCCCAGTCTTCCCAGTGACTCCCCCTCCTTAGGCCCCCAATTCACCAGTATGTGCGCATGTGTGCATGCATGAGTATGGGGCAGGGTGCTGAGCAAGTGTACCAATTTTCAACAATTTTGATGGGTATGAACGTTACACAGTATGTCCTTGGCTATACTTGCAGGACAGAGACAGACTGCAGCAGCCACTACCGCCTTAAAAAAAAAAAAATGGAATTCAGGCAAGTTTTAGCCAAGTAAGAAATATCAAAGTGAAGCTTTGCTGTAATTTTTGTCACCTTTATAAAAGAGGAGCAGGTTTCTCTAGCTATGATGTCCCGCACATTTCTCCCCATTGAGGAAATAATCCACTCTTAAAGATCCATGTTCTACATTTGCTACACAGAAGATGAAAGAGCTTTAAAGCCTACCTGTTATAGAGAGAAGCAATACATTTCAGATATTACCAAAATTCTAAAGGTCGGTGGGTATTATAAGTAAATGAAAGACTGGATCCCAAAATAGGAGAACGTCAGGGGTGGATTGGGAAATCAAAGTGGCCCAGGAAAATCTAGTCTTAGTGGCCCTGTGCCGGCGGCAAAGCCGCCGGGGCGTCGGAAATGGGCCAAGGGGGCATGGCTTAGGGGGACGTGGCTTGCAGCGGGCAGAGTGCACCAGATTTTGGGCCTATCAGAGCCGAGTCCCCATACTCAGATTCTCAGCAGCCTGGCAGGGGCGAGTGGGAGGTTATGGGGGGATGGCAGGGGGGGGAGACTGCCACTGGTGGGGGTACTGGCCCTCATTTCAGTGCTCTGGCTCCCCAAATCACTCCGTTTCAGTGCTCAGTGGCCCCCAACCGAAAAATCACTCTGTCCCTTGTTATGCATCCTACAGTAAGGCTTCTTCATTCCTACACCAACTGCACTAGTATTCCACAGGCCCTGTGTTTAGCTTGGCAAAGAGAAGACTAAGGGTAGAATTGATACCAGAATTCCTACCACTCAGGATCCCCCGCAAGCCAAGCCAAGCCAAGCCAAGCCAAGCCAAGCCAAGCCAGGCCCAGCCAGGCCCAGCCAGGCCCCCCCGCAAGCCAGGCCAGGCAGCCCCCAGGGCCAGGCCGCCCCCCCAAGCCAGGCCAGGCAGCCCCCAGACCGCCGCCCCACCCGCCAAGCCAGGCCAGGCAGCCCCCAGGCCCAGGCCACCCCCCCACCCCACAAGCCAGGCCAGGCAGCCCCCAGGCCCAGGCCANAGCCAGGCCCCAGGCAAGCCCAGCCAGGCCATGGGCCCCCAAGCCAAACCAGGCCCCAGGCCCCCCCAGCCAGGCCCCACACAAGCCCAGCCAGGCCCCTACAAGGCCCCACGCAAGCCCAGCCAGGCCCCACGCAAGCCCAGCCAGGCCCAGGCTGCCCCCCAACCCTCCAAGAAAGGCCAGCTGGCCCCCAGGCCAGGTCCCAGGCCGCCCTCCCCAGCAAAGCCAGCCGGGCTCCCCCAGGCCAGGTCCCATGCCGCCCTCCACCCCCAAGCAAGGCCATCCAGGCTCCCCCAGGCCAGACTCCAAGCCACCCCCCAACCAAGGACAGCCAGCCCCAGCAGGCGCCCGCACCCCCTAAGCCCCCAGCCAGGCAGCCCCAAACCCACCTGCTGCCTTCTGCTGCCGCTGCTGCAAGTTGTAAGTTGTAGCAGCTCTGAGCGTATAGCGCTCTGAGCCTCCTGCTCCTCTCCTCGCATGCTCTGGCCACAAGTCTTTCCCTCCTGGAAGTTGCTTTTATACTTCCGGGAGGGAGCACTGGGGCCAGACTGTGTGAGGGGTGGGGGGAGAGGGGACTCAGGCCGGCCCGTTCCAGGATGTGGCGGCCTGGAACGGGCCAGCCAAGCCCTGCCCCCCACTGTGGGGGACCGACAACAATTTTTTCTAAAAAATATTTTTAATTTTTTTTTTTAAAAAAAGCCACGAGGCGGGAGTGGCCCTCCCAGCTGACCCAGCCCACCGGGAATCCTCCCGATGGGTTCAACGGTCAATCCGCCCCTGGAGAACGTGAAAATAAATTTTAGGCTGTCATTTTTCATTGTTGCTATAGTTGATTACCAGCTATTTCATCAGCTATTCTAGTAAACTAGTCATCCATATGTTGACAGTTGCTAGTTGGCATAAAGTAGTTTATTATCTAATCCAAAATCAAGTCAGTAAAAGGAAATTTAATTTGGAGACCAATTGAGTGTTTCATACCCAGTACACATGACTTTCTTAAGTTTAGGATTTAGCAAGAAAGTATATTCCTGCCTTTCAAAAAATATAGAGAAGCACCTAGTCAAGCCTCCCATCACAGTATAATTTACGGATTTCTGTAATTCAGGTGCTTAACTTATTTCAGACATGGTTTATATTCCACACAACAGCCAAGCACACTGTATTCCTATTTCAGTAGAGACCCTCAATCTGGACACCTTTCAAATTCAGACAAAAAGCACATCACCCAAAGCATCCAAATAAAAGAGGGTTTTGCTGTATTTTGGGGGCTCATTTACAATTTGGAAGCTATTTCTTAAACTCAGCAGGTTCCTTTGAAAACATTAATGATAAAACAGCAAATCTTATATCAAATTTTACAGACATAACAACAAGAGTAGCTGCTAGTCTAGCTACCAAGTACATGAAGAGATCTGCATTCATATGCATTGAATATAATAAAGTATAATGGTGGAGACTGGCAACTTATTGCTTTTGTACTACAGCACCATCTACACACCACAACCAGGATTTAAATCCCATTACTCTAGACACTACTGTATACAGACAAACCAAGCCAGTCCTTGCTCCAAACAATTCAATAGAAGGCAGCCAAAGGGAGCGACTCACACAGCATCCCACAGTAAGTTATTGGCAAAGTCAGGGATAGAATCCAAAGCTCCCAGCAACTCCCAGTCCAGCACTGTCACCCACCAGCACATCTGCCTCCTCCACAACAATGCAGTGCCTCTGGTCTATACTGCATAACAATGCAATGCTTTGCAGTTGCTTTATGTTCTATTAGAGATTGCTTACACATGATAAACGTTCTATTAAATGCTACGAGTTTCATCCCAGGCCAAATCTTCATGAAACTACTTACTTCCACTCAGGCAAGCTTATACAAAACAACTCCAAAATAACTTTACAAGATGGGTGAACTATAAAGAGACAATATTTGTTACAAAACTGATTACCATTTATTAATAATTTTTTGATTGATTTGTGTACAGCAACAATACACTCAATATGCAGACCTTTCGGAAAGCAAGCACTGGGTGACTCTGGAGGTTCCATTCTGAGACTTCTCTTAAGTAGACATCACAGTCAACCTTAATCCTTTAACCTTTGTCCTTCTACAACTGATTTCCATATAAATTGGACATTACACAATATGAAATTATCTTACTAGCACTATACAAAGCTAATGCATAAATGTCCTGCAGTAAAAACATTGTTGACTCACCACTATGCTACATAATTTAGAAAACAGTATTTCGCCCCCTTTTTACCCAACCTTGTGTCAGCAACTCAGCAATGGAGAAATATTGTCTGTGAAGTTACTGTGTCTATATCCCATTGCTATATTCCATTGGAGCATGTGGAATTTAGAATTCCACAGGGAAGTAGAAGTTCAGTCATGATACGATGTGAATGCAGCAACACTGACAATGGCCCTTTTCACACAGACACTCCAACGCTGATAAAATAGGTGTTACATTTTATTATACATACTGCAGGGCACTCAGAGCACACCTGCAGCCCTGCAACTTGTATAATAAAATGTAACACCCATTTTATCAGCGTTGGAGTGTTTGTGTGAAACAGCGGGGAGGGGGGGGGGGGGGATGGGTGTGCTGGCACGGTGGGGGGACCCACCTCCACCCAGAGAGCCTCCTCCATTTTTCTGGATGGCTCCGTGGGTGGGTGATGGGTGGAGATGGGTGTGTGTGTTGAGAGCACGCACCCACACCGCCCGTGCTGTTCACATGTACGGACACCCATCCCCCCCACCCACTGCCGTTTAACCGGGCACCCCCATGCTTCAAACACCCTCCCACACACCCAACCGGGGGGAGGGCGGGGGGGAGTCCATGTAAAAATGGTCTATATTAAATTCCACGTTAAGAATTATACAAGGAAGGAAAATCAAATGAATAAATATCACACATGGGTTATCTTGGCTGGGCAGTTATACTGCTAAAAGGTACTAGGGGTATACTGGATAAACACACAAATAGGAGTAAAAAATATGGTACTGATGCAAATGTGTGTCATTTTAGGGCATAGAGCTAGTACTGCAAGACCTGAAATCTAAACTGTCCCATTTCACTCAACATTGATTAGGTTTCAGCTCAAGAGTTTTGGGGCAACATTTTTGAATTAAAATGTTGATAAACTGGAATGTTAAAATGGACCAAGATGGTGAGAGATTTAAAATGCAATAGGTTATGATGAAAGGTTGAAAGAATTGGGAATGTTAACACTCAAAAGGCTGCGTGTAGAAGGATACCATAAGAAACATGGAACTCAATTGCTCATCATGCTTGGCCTGGTAACGGTAGGTCAAGAGGTATCAAGCAGGATGAAATATTTAAGGTTCAATGTCAAGAAGGATTTTCTAATTAAAAATGTAGTTAGGTAACAGAGAAAATTACAAAAAAAGGTTGCTGAGTCTTCATCATAGCATAGGAAGCTTCCAAAAAGAGGTTAAATAATTATCTGCAAGGGCTAGTTTTGGTATAATTAATCCTACTGCAGTGTACATGGTGGATTATAGAACCTCTTAAAATATTTTGTCAGCCTGCATGTATACACAAAACACACCTCTGTATTATTTACATAGCACCAGCATCGTACTTGGTGTTTTACAAACAATTATAGACAAGTCCCTGCCCCAGCAGGCTTACAATCTAAGGCCACATTCACACCTGATGCGGCGGTGGTGGCGGCAAAAGACCTGTGAGGAAAAGACGCTGTGACAGGGAGGAGACAGGTGCTGGAATGACCATCGGTGCAAACGGGGTTCTGCCTCAATTTTACTTGCGCTTGTCAAGATACAAAATCCAGCTTTGAGAAGCACGAATCAAGTCTCAACAGAACCTGTGAGCACCGGCGGTACGTCCGGCACCCGCCTCCTCCCCGTTGCTGTATCTTTGCCTCGCGGGTCTTTTGCCACGGCCATGTCAGGTGTGAATGTGGCCTAAGAGAGACAAGGGAGGGAAAAAGAGGGAAAGCCAGAAATACATCCAAGAAGTTGAAAAGTTATAGGTATATGTGCTTATGCTGTATTTTATTATATAAGCACTTAGCAGTGTCACTCATTCTTAAAGTGTGTCACATTCTGCTGAGTGTAATAGTAAAGAGTTTAAGAAATGAATAGAATTGTTTTCAGAATGTTTAAACATGTATCAAACATGTACTTTCATTTTCACAGATTCAATAATTAAAACGTCTGGGATAATAGAAACCTCATTGTTGTGGGACTCCTCAGATATATTTTACCACCACCACTCTTTAAAACTAGCTATTCCTAAAGAGCAAATGTAAACAACTTCAGGGTTAGGGGAAGAAAAACTAAATAGCAACTTCTAGTTCTGTCAAAGCACATACCAGGAGCTGGGCGTAACTCTGTTACTCAAAGTTTCGCCAACTTCTGTGAAAGGACTGGAAACAAGATCTTTTCATCTAGCACTATAGCTATTGTTCCCAACCTAATCATACCAAACTTTTTTCCATTTCAAATTCTAAAGAAAATACAAGAGCAGGTCATGATGCCTTCTGCAGGAGGATTTTTGCTGCAACTGAGCAGTAGAGACTAACCCAACATGATATTTACTCCTTACTAGCCAACCGATTGCAGCATAGAGCTAGTTTAAAAGCCTATGCTGTAGCTGTGCGGGCAGAAAAGAAAGAGTTCTTTACTACCCTCATAGCATCCACAAAGTCACGTCCACCTGAGGTTTTCTGGGGGGTGCAGAGGCTGGTCAGTTCAGTCTCCCTCCACCTGGAACTGGGAATCTTCCAGTGCTCGCTGTGACAGGTTTGCTGACTTTTTTGTAAATAAAATCGCCCGGCTTCACAACGACTTTGATGCTGCACTTATAACAATAGGTGAACCTGAGGTAGTTGAGGCCCTGCCTTGTCCAATTTCATGGGATCAATTTCAGTGGGTATCGCTCGCTGATGTGGTGGATGTCCTTGGGGCGGTTAGAGCCACTTGTTGTGGATTAGATCTATGCCCGTCCTGGCTAGTTAAGGCTTGCCAGGAGACATTAGGGCTGTTGCTGGCGGGGGTTGTCAATGCCTCCTTTAAGGAGGACAGAGTGCCGAGCCACCTCAAAGAGGCGGTGGTGCGACCCCTGCTCAAGAAGCCATTGCTTGACATTGACTCCCCTGCCAGCTATCGGCCAGTCACTAACCTTCCCTTTTTAGGGAAGGTTATTGAACGGATGGTGGCTTGGCATCTCCAGAGGCATCTGGATCGGGTCAGTTTTCTTGATCCTTCACAGTCTAGCTTTCCTCCTGCGTTTGACACGGAGACTGCGTTTGTGGCTTTGGTCGATGACCTGCACCGTGAACTAGATCAGGGCAGATAGTCTCTTAATTTTATTAGATCTGTCGGCAGCATTTGATACCATTGACCACGAGATGTTGGTGGCCCGTCTGCAGGACCGGGTCAGGGTGGGCAGAATTGTTCTTGAATGGATCTGCTCATTCCTGGCTGGGAGAACTCAGCGGGTGGTTCTTGGGGAGTGTACTTCATGTCCCCTGGACCTCACGTGTGGAGTCCTGCAGGGTTCCGTTCTATCCCCCCCTCCTGTTCAACGTGTATATGCAGCCTTTGGGCAAGGTTGTGAGAGGGTTTGGCATGCGCTGTCATCAGTATGCCGATGACACACAACTTTACCTCTCTTTTTCTACAGACCCAGTCCCGACAGTCTCGGTCCTTACCCAGTGTTTGGCGGCTGTGGGGAATTGGATGAGGGCGAGCCGTCTGAGGCGGAATCCCGATAAGACGGAGATGATGTTGGTGGGTAGGGCTGAGGGGGTAGTGGCTGCTGTCACTGACGGGGTTTGACCCCCTTTAGCCACTCAGGTCCATTGTCTAGGGATGCTTCTCAATTCACAGCTCCGCCTGGATTCCCAGGTGGAGACTGTGGCGGGAAGCGCTTTTTGCCAGTTACATCTGTGCAACGACTGCGGCCATACATCTCGGACTCTGACCTGGCCACCATCATCCATGCCTTTATTACCTCTAGATTAGACTATTGTAATGCACCCTTGGGCACAGTCGGAGGCTGCAGCTGGTTCAGAATGCGGCAGCCCATCTCCTAACAGGAACGGGCCATAGCGAGCACATTACACCAGTGCTCCGTTCTCTGCACTGTTGTCTATTGTCTTCCGGGCCCGATTCAAGATGTTGGTAATGACCTACAAAGCCCTAAACGGCCTGGGCCCCAGGCCATGTAATGGCCCCTGCGGTCGGCCAGGGACGCCCGACTGAAAGTCCCCCAAGTTTCCCGGGTGGCAACAATGGGGAGGGCGTTCTCGGTGGCCGCTCCTAGGCTGTGGAATTCCCTCCCGATGGAGGCCCGTCTGGCCCCAGACCTCCCCTCTTTCCGAAGAGAGTGTAAAACCTGGCTGTTCTGTCAGGCCTTTGGAGAGGGAGACGGGTGGGGTGGGTTAGGGGAGGGGGGTTTGGTTCTACCTTTTTAGTATATTTTAATGAATTTTAAATTTTGAGTTGATTTAATTGTGGATTTTAGAGAGACTGCTTCTGTTGTAAGCTGCCCCAAGTTGCTTTGCAAGCAGGATGGGGCAGAAAAGAAGAGATTCTAAATAAATAAATAAATAAATACATACTATTACCTCATTTCAGCAATGGTCTGCCCAGTGCCCAAATGTAGGGCTCTGTATTCCACACAGAAGACCACACAAGAGTCTAATTTGTTAAACTTACGGTCAACCTGCTCAAGAATAATGGACTTGTGAATGATAATTATTCCTCAGCACATAATAGGTCCTATGCTTTTGAGGCAAGACACTAATAGTTAATAGAAATCTGATTGTTTGGAAGATGGATCTACAACATGAGGCAGAGGACTTGTGGTCCATGATATGTGTAAATAATTGCTACTTGATCCCCCTCCAAAAGATATTGTACTTTTGGGTTTTTTTTGTTTGTTTGCTTTAATAATATTTTTATTATATTTTAACCAATTATTTTGCGTCCTCCAATTATCTGTGGACATTGTTGTTTGGAGGACCTAGGTGTCACGCCCCGGTCCCGCGGCGTGCCTCGGCGGCGGGGGCGGCAGGGAGGTTCCGGGGGTGCTCAGGGGGCGCCGGCAGCGGGCCCCTCTGTACGGGGACAGGGATCGCCCTCGGGGAGACGGGACGCATCTCCGGCGTTGTCCGGTGCTCCGCCCCCTCCGCAGAGGGGAACAGCTGACAGGGGAATCCCTGCCCCGCCCCGACGCAGTGCGCGCCTTGCGGCAGAGCGCGCTCGGCGTGGGGCGGGGCCCTGATTAGCCTCCAAGGGCTAACACATGGAGAGCTTGCAAGGGGTATAAAGTTGCCGGCGGGACAGTGCCTCCCCGCCGGTAATCGAGAGAGAGACTGGCCCCTTGCTTCTTTGAGAGCTAAGTGATTGTTATTGATTGTTGTTTTGCCTGTGCCCCTTGCTTTGCTATCCCTGCCTGTTCCCCCCCCATTTCCTCCCAGGAGTTTCAGGAGAAACGCGGTGTGTGTGAAAAACCCAGCATTCCCCTTGTCCACCCTTCAGTCTGTGGGTTCCTAGGTGGGTGAGCTGTTGTCTGTGCCTCCCCTTCCCAAACCCCTTCCACCCCTCTTCCTAGTACGAACGAGTCCTTGTCCTTCCTCCTTGCCCCCTTGTCCCTCATCCTTGTTATTCCTTGCGCCTTATTCACTCCCTGGACCCACTCCCCGTTTCCCCTTCACGTAACCTCCTGCACTGTGTTTCACCAGGTGTCCGGGAGCGAGTGGTTGACAAGAGTGTGGTTCTTCTCTTCCCTGGCTTACATTCCCTTTTCCGTCTGCGAGTGGCCCCTTCTCTCCGCCCCTATGATGATATGGGTTGCCTTCTATTGACGTAGGAAAGCCCACCCAACAACCTGAGGGGATTACTTGTAACCCAGCGTGTCCTCGGAGAGA
>QEPC01001717.1:2169967-2197272 GCA_003113815.1 Sphenodon punctatus | reverse complement strand
AATAATAATAATAATAATAATAATAATAAGTTTATTCGCACAGGCTTTCGCCATGGCTAACACCCAAAACATACAAACATACACAATACAGCACAATATCCTTGGTTGTATCAAAACATATTGCCAAAAAATTCCCTTAGGGAACATGTAAATTCAAACAATGCACATTTATCAAATAACAAAAGTCTACATACACCCCGTTTGGCGTAATCCATCTTATCAGTTATGAAAAGGTTAAATTTAGTAGCTATTTATCATAATTCCATCATAACCAACCTCAAAACATAGTCGGCTTAGCATAACCAATTTATCTGTATCTTCCCTGCCCGTTTTGTTACTCATGTGGTTCCAGTTATTGCACCACTAATCATCCATATATACCAACCCCGCTAGAGAACATCATAATAGTTTTATCCTTCAATAAGTTGTTTACGCTTGAGAGAGGCCAGCCGTACAAAAGTTGCAAGTGCAACTAAATCCACCTTTTTAGGTAGGAGGAGAAGCCTCCTGTATCCATTGCCCAGGTCCATATGTCCATAATCGCCAACCAGGGGATACAGCCAAGCGGCTCTCAACTCTTGATAATAAGGGCAGACAAGCAAAAAATGCTCGACCGTTTCCACCTTTTCCAGGTGGTAAGTACACAATCGTTTGGCGTAAGGAGTCCTCCTATATCTCCCCTCCCTCCCCTATTTTCCCAACCATTACCCACTTGGCGAGGTCTCTTTTGTGGAGCGTCATGCCTTTTTGGCTCTCCACTCCCCCCCCTGCCCTTTGCAGAAACGCAATCATTAACTGTATTATCTATAACCTTATGTACATTATAACATTTCTCTTGTAACTTATAACTTATTTTTATAAAAACATTTTCTCCAACTGGTTTATCACCTTTAGTCGTTTGTTTTGGTATTCTGTTTCCTTTTCATCCCCCTGTTTTATCTTTTAATGTCTGAGTTTTAAAATCTTCCAGCTCATTTTCATTTGTGAAGAAATACCTTCTTCCTTGATAAATAAAAGTCAGTGTGGCTGGGTAATATATCTGTGCTTTAATCCCTGATTTGCTTAGGCTTTCCACTTGGTTTCTCCACGCCTTTCTGCGTTGTACAGTTTCTAATGCCAGGTCTGGAAAAATTGAGACTTTATTCCCCTCAAATTGTAAGTCTTTGGTGTTTCTGGCCTCTCTGATGATCTCCTCTTTGTCCAAGTATCTCAAGAATTTTATTATTATTACCCTTGGTGGTAGTAGATCTTTGGGTTTTGGCCTTAGTGAGCGGTGGGCTCTTTCTGTTTCCACTGTGTGGAGATCTGTTTTCTCTGGGAACAGGGTTTTGAATGTCTCTTGCAAAAAGTTTCTCATGTTGTTTTTTTCCCTTCCTTTGGGGATACCCATTATTCTTAAATTATTTCTTCTGGACCGGTTTTCCAGGTCCTCTACCTTACTTTTTAAGTCTTTCACCTCCATTTCTGAGCTGGTGATTTTTTGTTCTGTAGTGTTTCCCCTGTCCTCTAAGTCACTTATTCTCTGTTCCATGTTGTCCATTCTTTATTTATGCCCTCCACCTGCCCTTTCAAGTCCTCCAGCGTGGAGTTTGTTTTAATTATGCCCGCTTTGTTTACTGCCAGGTCTTTTTAAATTGATTTTATTATGTCCAGTACCTGAGTCTGTGACTCCGTTTCCTCCGGCGGCTCCCTCCCTGCGGCGCCCGCCATCTTGTTTTCCCCCGTGTCGGCTTCTCTCGAGCTGCGGCGCGGGGTACAAAATCTGTCTATGGTCGAGTCTGCCTCTTTCCTTTTATCTCCACTCATTCCTCGCATTTTGCCAGGTTTTAAAATTGTTTTGGAGAGGGGTTTTCCCTGTTTTAGTTGCGTTTCTGCATTGGGCCGCCGGGAGCTCAGCCGAATGCGACCTGCTGCTCGCACATGCCTACGTAACCCCGATATTGTACTTTTGTAATGTTATGAAAACGGTGATTTACTTTTTGGAAGGAAGGTACTTTAAAACTCAGGCAATACCTTTATTATGTGGTGCAAGAGACAGATCTCCTAAACATCAAGGGTTAATAAGTTAATGAGCTGTTTTCCACCATTGACGCTGGCAGGACATCTGGTCAAAATCCATATATTCAGACAAACACATTAGGAATTTATTTAGACGCTAAAATAATTAGGTTCTAATCCTGGTTTATTCAAAAACTGAGCTGCCAAGTGACCTCACAAGTCAAGTCAAATCACTTCACTGTAATTGTAATTGTAATTTATTGGTTTGTATATAAAACATACATAATCAGGTGTAGCTAATTTGCCATTGCCTCCATCAGTACAACTATAGACAAATTTAATAAGTACAGACCAATCAGATGACATAATCAAATAAACATCATATACAAAACCTATTGACAATTCTAAAGATAACTTCACTGTGCCTCAGTTTCCCCTTCTGTAAAATGGGAATAATGATTTATACCATACATTAAGATCTATGCATGAGCACTTTTTCAGAGCACTCTATAATCTAGAGCACTCTAGATTATGTTAATTGTGACTTTTTTATTTCAGACTACATGCAACAGGCTATGGGAAAAGAGAATAGTCATGCCATTGTGTGAGGGAGGCAAGTTATTTTTTCCTCCTTTTTCTCCAGTTTCCACTAGATTATAAACAGCAGAGTAGTTCTGGTTGACAAATAATCCTGTGTAATCAGTATGCTCTTCCTTGGCATGCACCAAAATGGAGCTTTCTGCAAGGAATTTTCCTTCTCTTGTGCAGACAAGACTGACTGGGATCACACTGCAAGTGCTCTATAGACCATTGCTTGTTGGCAGGCTGTAGAGACTGCTGTGCAGAACAGTGTCAGGGCCAGCCTTACCTCAGGGCCACCACCCCAGGCCCAGCTCTTTATTCCTGGGGCTCCAAGCAGTGGCCACTGTCTTCACCATGGCACGGGGTGGGGTTTCAAACATGACCACTTACAGGGTTCTGCAGAGGGTGCCCCTGACAGGGTGAGGCCACAGGGAGGGCTACCAAGGGCTCCACATTTTATCTTGTCCCCGGGTCCCGCAAATTCTAAAGCCAGCCCTACACAGTGTACAGGTAAGGTAAAAACTATGAACAGAGACATCAGAGAACAGGACCCCAATCAGGTCCCTACAGAAAACAAAACATTAAAAAATAAACACACTTAAAAATATATGGCTCTAAAATGGTTAGGGTGTGTTACGTAAAATTAATTCAAACCTATTATTAATTATTATTATTATTATTATAATAAGCATTTGTATAGTGCCAGCTGTGTACCTGGCGCTTTACAGAACAATGAGATAGATGCGGTCCCTGCCTGGCTTACAATCTAATAGACACGGAGGGGGGAGACAAGGAGAGGGGACATAGGGAAAGACAATGAACAATAGGGGGGAAAAGTAACACCATTAGATGTCCAATAAAACTGGCTTCCATAGCAGTTTTCTCAATAATAAATTTGCTCAGCTATGTAACTATTGCTACAGCCTGTAATTACAGATTTAGGTCTATGCTGTTACACTAATATTAAACACAGTATTTGAAAAACAACAAACATTTAAAACCTGCTGATCTTTGCAAGCTGACCTATAAGCTAAATGGACCTATCTTATAAGCCATTATTTCTGTGAAAGTAGAAGAGATAATTTTGTGTTTTGGCTTTCCTCACACCAGGCTGATGGTTCCCAAGGGATTCTTGCACATTTTCATGGAACGCAGCCTTTGTGACCAAAAGCGGTCACTGAATCCTATGGGGGGCCCATGCCAAGGAAGGAACCAGTCGCCATTGCTGAAGATAAGGATCTGGTTGGCAGCCCTGACCAAACTCCCACTGGAGGAGCACCCCACAGAGAGGATGACAGCACAGAAACTCTGGTGGTGGCAGAATGACACAGGGAACCATCCCACAAAGCCAATGAACTAAAACCATATAGCACTATAACAGGCAGTTCAAAAATATAACTGCTTCTAATCACTAGTTATACTCTCAGTAAATTGTCTGCTGACAGTTCATGGAGTTTTGTGACCAGGGATATGTTGGTGGAGGTATGGTGGGAGGGAAAAGGGCACAATTAAACAGAGAAAGAACAGAAGTTGCAACTTATGGGAATGATAATGACTGACAACGAATGAAAAACAGAAATCAAGACAGCTCTTCTTTCTTCAACCCATATTCCACTAAGCAATGCATAGTGACCCATCCCGCAGTGTGCAACACAGGGATATCATCCAGGGAACAGCTGGTGGGAGGGGACTACTGGGTAGCCACTCAAACATGTAGCAGCATAAACATTGGTTCAGCCAGCTATGCTATCTAGTTTGGTAACACCCCTCCTTAAAAATCTGGCTCCAGTTCTGCAGTACCAGAATAGGAAAGATTCACCTAACTTCATCCCAAATTTAATTCCATAGTCAAAACGTGCATTAAAACTAAAACATTTACTAAAACTCTTGCCACTCTACTGTTATCTCACCAAAAAAGAAACCATTGTGTGCTGCATAGCCTTAGTAAAAGCACAAGGCTAAGCCATTAGTCAGTTCTCACTGCTCTTACTTAGTACAGCATATTCCACAAACATGTTAGAAGAACTCGGACCTCTGCAATATGCTTAGATTTACCACCTCAAACACTATCAATCGATATCTGCTCTTACTGCAATCCACATAGTAGATGGGCACACTTGCAATTTCCCACAGTCATATGAATTGTTCTTTCAAATAGCTTTTTAAAGTACTAAATTGTTTAGTAATTCCCCAATATTTTCCCCTCAAGGAGCAGTCTTAGTCTTTTTTTGTTTGTTAATTTAGCCCCTCCTCTTTTTAAAGACGACCCACCCCATGCTGAATAATCACCGTTATAAATTATGTCAGCAGCAGAGGCAAAGCTAGCAACAAGTTCAGAGAGCCGCAACTGCTCAGGCGTAGAGAGAGGGAGGCAGCTTCAATAAAGGTTCTTTCCCAGAGTTGAGCTATACCCACTATTCCCTCCTGTCAGCCATTTGATCAACCAAGGAGAACTCCATATAGCCGTTTTTCTCCCACACAGCTCTTATTCATGGGGAATTAGACATGATGGGAAGCAGCCTCCAAATCCTTCACCTTGAGACAAGAGCCTGAGGGGGAAACAGATAAGTATCTCCTGGGTTTCCCAGTATAAATATAACGCAGTATCGATCAGCAGTCTTGATGCAGATCTGCCACTGCTGGCAAACATAGGACCTGAAGCAGCAAATGCTTAAGTATACAAATCCCACTTAAATGGGACTGCTGACGTGCAAAAATGCTTGCTGGATCTGACCTTAATTAGTAGGGTGGCCATACCTCCCCTTTAAAAGAGGACATTTATGAAAAATACATGGTGCAGGGCTGTACTGGAACCAACGCAGCCCTGTACCATGTATTTTTCATAAGCATCCTCTTAAAGGGGAGGTATGGCCACCCTACTAGTATCACCCAACAAAGAATGGGACATCCTCACAGGTAAGGATGAGGACATTTCAGAAGACTAATTTAAACAGGATTTACATTTTAAAGACAGATCAAAGCTTGTCCGTCACATTGCTTTTCAACATGCTAGAAAAAAGAAAGAAGAAGAGGTGGGGGAAATCCCCATTTGCTCTCAGTCTTCACTTTTTTATTTATTTATCTGCAGTTACCATGCTTTACCTTCTGCAGCATTTCCCTGTGATGGAAAGGTTTCTTATGTACAGCCAAGTTAAAATTATTATATCAATTTAGCAAACTTGAGTCACCAACTTAAAGACTGCAATCTTATGTACTTTTTTTTTTTTTTTTTTTTTTTTTATAAATGGAGCATGTGTTTTTAAACTGCAAATAACTTAAGTTTGAGGGGGACAAGGTACATAATAAATGACAAAAGTAAAGTTATTGGCTATTCCCAACATTTTATTACTTGAGATAAATAAGATTTCCAGTTATGTTAAGAGGCCATTGGCTAACGTACAAATCTTTTCTTAAAACCTGTCCTGTTTTATGGAATCTTACCTACAGTGGTAGCTCTTAAAAAGATGTTACTAGCCTTAGACAACTGAAAAAATATTCACAGCTTGGCCATCTTAGTATTTGCCATTTTCAAAGTATTTGTTACAGCAAATATTATTTAGTTATTTCATTATATTTCTACCCCCGCACCCTCCTCCTCACAGAGAAAGGGAAATATTTATTTTTTCAATTTATATCCCGCCCCTCCTGAGAACAGCTCGGGGTGGCTAACAATTTCAAGGACATAAAATACAATTATAAAAATATATTAACACACACATAAAATCACAACAATAAAACAAGCAAGGGTAAAACAATAAATAAGGGTGGTGGGAGATAAAAAAAACCTAACCCACCCTCCCCAAAGGCCTGGGCAAACAGCCAGGTCTTGCAAATTCACTGGAATGTTAAGGCTTGGGGTCAGGCGAGCTTCCTCCAGGAGGGAATTCCGAAGGCGCAGCCTGGTCACCGAGAATGCCCTCTCCATTGTGGCCCCCTGCTTAACACGGCGGACCTCCAAGAAGGCACCCCCGGCAGACCGAAGGAGCCGCTCTGGGGCGCGGAGGGTGAGGCAAGAGGAACACTTCAAATTCTGAAGTATTCTTTTCCTGGGTAAAACTGGAACCTTCTTAAAGGCCCTCCTGTCCGTCCAACAATCAACTGTATGAATTAACTTTTTTTTCCTCAAACCAACACCCCTCACCCGTTGATTGCAAGTTCACTCGTCAGGGACCTGTCTCAGAAAACTCTGAGTTTTCAGTATGCTGATGACACCCAACTGTCTCTCTCATTTTCGACCAACCCAGGCCCGGCTGTCTCAGTGCTTACCCAGGGTTTGGCAGCTGTGGGGAACTGGATGAGGGCTAACCAACTGCGATTGAATCCTGACAAGACAGAGGAGATGCTAGTGGGTAAGTCGGCGGAGTTGACAGCCCCATTGATTGATGAAGTCTGCCCTCTGCTGACTTCCCAGGTACGGAACCTGGGGGTGCTCCTCGATGCACAGCTCCACCTGGATTCCCATTGGAGGCTGTGGCAAGGAGTGCCTTCCGCCAGTTACATCTGGTGCGGTGGCTTCGGCCGCTGGTTTCAGTTTCTGACCTGACCACCATCATCCATGCTTTTGTTACCTCTCGGTTAGACTACTGTAATGCACTCTACGTGGGGCTACCTATGGTGACTGCTCGGATGCTGCAGCTGGTGCAGAATGCAGCAGCCCAGCTCTTGGTGGGGTTGAGCCGCTGGGAGCACATCACACCAGTGCGCCGATCTCTGCGCTGGCTGCCAATAGTCTTCTGGGCCCGATTCAAAGTGTTGGTTTTAACCTATAAAGCTTTACATGGTCTGGGCCCTGCTTCTCTGTGAGACCACCTCACTCCCCGGGTTCTAGATCGGCCCCTGCGGTTGTCCAGGGATGCCATGTTGGAGGTCCCCTGGGGCGCCACGCAAAATGGGGTGTCCTCGGTGGCTGCACCGTGCCTTTAAAATTCCCTCCTGGTGGAGGCCTGTCTGGTCCTGGACCACCCGGCCTTCCGTAGGAACCGTAAGACCTGGCTGTTCAGTCAGGCATTAGGCGAGAGAGAGGGGTAAGGGTGGGTGGGGATAAGGAGAGAAGAATGGGTTTTTGTCCCTGTTTTAGGATTATGTTTTTAAAGTGTTTTATATTATATTTATATTTTTACGGTTGTTAGCCACTCTAGGCTACCTGTGGCGGGAAGAGCGGGTTAGAAATTTTGTTAAATAAATAAATAAATAAATAAATAAATCCAGGTTGGAGAAGCCCTAGATTGAGAATCTGCCTTAACAAGTGAGAAAAGCTGCCTTCTCATATGCAAGGGCTCCTGCAGCATGGACACAGAAGTGTGGAAAGTAACAAGCAATTGAGACGACGAAGGAACAGAGGGAAAAAGATGGTAGGTTTGGAAGGGGCAATGATTTGTAATATCCTTCTTCCATTGGCATTGGCTGAACAGGTGAGATTTGTAGTGTCTGATAAAATATACAGTCACTGCCAGGCAGTCGTCTTACAGGTTTCTGAGTAACAATGCCTGCTGTATTCAGCCCACAATCAACTGTATGAATGCCCAGAAGGCAGGCATTTAAAGCGATGAGGGGCCCTAGGAAAGAAGACGCAACTGATGATCAAGGATTTCAACTCTCATTCTCAAAAGAGCAAGGAGTGCAGACTGAGCCAGTCAGACTGACTGAACGTTCCACTTGATGTAAACTATGACCAGGGAGAGACTCCTCTTCTCAAAGCAGTTTAGGATTCTGTGACATGCCAGAAGGAAGGTTCTTCAAGTTCCCTCTTGGCAGTCAGTGACCAAGATCCTGCTGGCTGATCGGATCTCAAAGAACAAAGACCAGCTGCAGGACTTTCTTGAGGACCCTCAACTCCACCCACCTGATGCTGCTTCTGAACTCACTTTTTGACCACATGTCCTGGCCAGTTGAATGAGTCCATGTGTGCTCTGCATCCCCACAGGAAGGCACTGGTGGCAATCCTAACCAGTAGATGGGAGAGTACTGGGTAAAACTCTGCAGGTGACACCACCAGCAAAAAAATTTGAGGGCAGAGTCCAGGAACATTTAGACCACATTCTCACCTTCTGCTCCGGGCTGGTCCGCACAGATTTTGGCACCAGGAGAGAACCCGGAAGCCAAAACGTATGAGGCGTTTGGCCAGTGTAACCCCTCCCTTCCCCTCGCACAGCTGCTCTACACTCTTTGGGATATTTGTTGGCAAAGCCACACGGGGTGTGTGTGGGGCTTTCACACTGGTCAATCCCCACGTTTTGGTTTCCAGATTCTCTCCTGGAGCCAAAATCTGCGCAGACCAGCCCAGAGCAGAAGGTGTGAATGTAGTCTTAGTCACTGGAGTCTGACCTCATTTTCAAAGAACGAAGGGCTTGAATATCCTCGTATGCAGGAGGCCCAGTGCACAAGTAAGGAAGCAGAAAACACAAGGCCCAGAAGATGCATACCTTGTCAAACTGTGGAAGCCAGCTTGTGCTACAAAAAAGGAGAGCGCTCCAACCTGATGGTGTCCAACATCCAAGAGTGTTGGATGAATCTAGCGCAGAACAAGTGGAACTGTGACACTCTGCCTCTGTTTTTGAAGGATCTGACCAGCTCTCTCTCCAGGGCTTGTCTCCTGAGCAGTGGTTGGAAAGGAAGTCCTGGACCATAGGGACCTCTGAAGAACTGGAGCCTCAGGATCGTGGTGTGGAGATGTGAAAATAACTAAAGGATCTGATCTCACTAGCCAGCACATAGCAACTGGAGGTGGTAGCTGATTCCCAAGGCCTTTTCTCCTCAGTCTTCAGGAGCTTACTAACATTTAGGTAGATCATGATCTACTGGTAGATCACAAGCTAGTCTCCAGTAGATCATATTGTGTGGAGGGGGACCAGCCTCTCAGAGATTACCTCTATGGAGTAGAGTGGGATTAGTGCCCAAGGGAGCGTCTCCAGGGAGGAAACAGGGTAGGAAGGTTCCTCCAGTGCAACGGGGAAGGCTGTCACGAAGAAGAATGATCTTCTCTGTGCCCGAGATCAGTTGCTGAGGTGTCCAAGGGAGCGAGCAGAAGGGGTCCCGGTTTGCAGTGCCGGAGCCAGCAAGATGGGTCAAACTAGATCACCCGAGGCTGATGCCTGGATCAAGCAGATGCAGTGCACCATAACTCTGGTCACTCCCAATCTCAACAATTCTCCTAGCAACTGAGGAAAGAGGAGGAAGAGTCCTGTTACATCAGCACAGGTATCAGATATAAAAGCCAGAGTGCTGAACAGAATTCAGATCCACTTCCTGGCACATCTATCCATCTTAAATGTATCCCAGAGAGACTTAGAATAATTTGACCAAAGACATGGAGGTCTTAAGAGTCAGAGGCATGGGCAAAGGTCAGTCAGAGAATGGCTGAGGTAGAGTGGTAATCTTTTTAGGCTCTCCACTGAGCCTTTGGGGAAGGCAACATCCTCTGCTGGGGTGGCAGTCTCTCTCATCAGGTAGTCTACCCTAGAAACTGTATTAAAATTTCTCTCTTTTGAGTCTCGAGGAGCTTGGGAAGAGAGTGGAAGCCTCATTGGGGTGGGGGTGCTGCTACCTGAAGTTCCTCCATTCAGAGTCCATTATTTCATCCACAAGTTTAGAGAACTGGGAAGAAGAGTTCCCCATTTTCCTGCTTGTCTCTGGAGGAGGAAGAGATTCTCCGTACAAGTCCAGTAAGCGGCTGTTTGGAGTGCAGGTTCCCTAAGTCAGACACCCTGGCCTCACAGTCAAATACTAAAGGGCAGAAGAAGATGATCAACAGGCCTTGTTTCCCATGGGGTACAGTGCTCCTCCCGGCATAAGTTTTATAGCCTTTATTGTGTAGCATCTTAGTTTTCTAAGATTTTCTGTAGATCAGATGGCATATACCCCAGAGATCTAAAGGAACTCAAATACAAGATTACAGATCTACTACTGGTAATTTACAAATCGCTAAAATATGCCACTATACCCAAGGACAGGAGGATAGAGAATGCAATGCTGATATTTAAAAAGGGCTCTAGAGGCGATTCTGGAAACTACAGACTGATGTGCCGGATGTCTGTGCCAGGCAAAATGGTGGAGAGGATTACTAAGAACAGAATTATGAGGCATGTTGATAAACATGGCTTATCTGGGAAGGGTCAACATTGATTTATTTAGCAAAGGAAAGTTGTACCTCACTAGTCTACTGGAATTTTTGGTGTGAATAAGCATGTGGATAAAGGTGAGCCGGTCAATACAGTATGCCAGGATTTTCAGAAAATGTTTGATAAGGTCCCTCATGAGAGACTCTTGAGGAAATTAGAACATTATGAGATAGGAGGCAGTTTCCTATTGTGGATTGGTAACTGATTAAAGGATAGGAAGCAAAAAGTAGGACTAAATAGTCAGTTTTCACAATGGAGAGAAGTAAACAGTGAAGTGCCCTAGGGATTTGCTGGTGGTGTTAAACGTATTCATTAATAATCTGGAAAGGGGAGTAAGGAGTGAGGTGATCAAAGTTGCAGAGGACACAAAGTTATTCAAGGTAGTTAAAACACGAACTGATTGTGAAGATTTGCAGGAAGATCTTGCAAGACTGGGTAACTGGGCATCCAAATGGCAGATGAAATTTAATGTGGACAAGTGCAAAGTAACGCACATAGGAAAAACAATCCAAACTATATGTATACAATGCTGGGTTCTAAATTAGGGGTTGTCACTCAGGAAAAGGACCTTGGAGTCATTGTGGACTATACATTGAAGTCCTCCGCTACGTGTGTGGCGGCCGTCAAAAAAGCAAACAATGTAAGGAATCATTCATAAAGGAATAAAGAACAAAATTTAAAAATATCATAATGCCACTATATAAATCTATAGTGTGACCGCACATTGAATATTGTGTGCCGTTCTGGTCACCCCATCTCAAAAAAAATATAGTAGAAATAGAAAAGAAAAGGAGGACAATAAAAATGATAAGGGGTATGGAATGGCTCCTATATGAGGAGAGGCTGGATAGGTATGGGCTCTTCAGGATGAAGAGGAGACAACTGAGGGGGGATGTGACAGAAGTTTATAAAATCATGAGTAGTGTGGAAAAAGTGAATAGAGAACGGTTATTTACCCTTTCAAATACTACTAGAGCTAGGGGACACAAACTAACAGGTAGCAGATTAAAAGAAATAAAAGAAAGTGCTTTTTTCACTCAATGCACAATTAAGTTGTGGAATTTGTTGCCAGAAGATGTGATCAAGGCCAGTAGTATAAGGTTTAAGAAAGGATTGGCTAAGTTTCTGCAGGATACGTCCATTAGCAGCTATTAGCCAGGTAGATTTGGGAAATGTAGCCTCTTACTGTTGGGAGCTGGGAGTGAACCAGGAATGCATACGCCCCATAGTGACCTGTTGGGTACTTCTTCCAAGCAAACGAGATTGGCTACTGTCGGAGACAGGTGCTGGGCTCGATGGACCATTGGTCTGACCCAGTATGGCACTTATGTTCTTTTTCTTCCCTACCGCTGGAAGGAGTGAGCCACCCAAGTACTCCAAGTACTCACAGAGGTTAAAGGAAGCTGGAGAGGGAGCTGTTGGAGGCTTTTCAGTGTCAAGTCAACAATGGTAGCAGGGAAGATAGGATGGGTTATTGAGCCAGGGTCTGGGGCACCCACTATGTGGCAACTCCCATATACTCATAATGGAATCATTAGGGACAGCAGTGGGGGTGGAAGGCAAAACTAAATTGAAATGTGGAGCTGGCTCAGGGCAACTAGACAATGCTGGAACCAAAGTATGTGGGCTCACAGTGACAAGGATCACACTTTATGGACCTGCCAGCAGAGGGGGGCAGAGAGACGCCATTAAACTCCCACAAAGCATTGTAAACACATCTGCATTTTGGGGTGTATGCAGATAACTCAGCCTGACAGGTTTCCTGATCCATGATCATAGGCGACACCTGGAGGGTGGGCACGTTGGGGCATGTGCCCCTCCAGATTTTCAGAAGCCCTGTAGAACCCCTGCAAAGCCCCCACTCCTGTGCCCCCCCGCCCCCCCCAATTATTGTCTGTTACCAGTCACCTATGTCCATGATTCTGCAGGACCTTCAGTGGGAAGAAGGGAACAAGCCCTCACTCAAGGAGAAACAGCCAAGCTTGAAACTGGAAATCTGGTGGAGTGCGTAGAGCTTGCACTGCTGAGGCGACATGCCGTCAAAGTGGAGAACAGAGTGGCACCTGCCCAAGGGGCATGGCTAGCACCAAAAATATTATGGGGTTGCTGCTTCTGGGTGCTCATAGTGCTAGATACCACCCACCACCCCCCGCAATCAGTTTCCATGCTGGAGTTGCCCTAGGGATAATGTGATTAAATAATGTGTAAAATCATCATTTTATTCTTTAATTAAACAAGTTTTCTTACCTTCTGACTCTGAGGGCCATCACCCTCCTCAGAGACGCCATCCTCGGGCTGGTCATAAGCAGGGCCTCCTAGAAGCCTTATTCTCTTCTCACATTGCTTTTTTGCCACAGTCAGCTGATTAATATACCTCTTCATGTTGCGAGCCCTCAAGAGGTCAGCTTTCATTGCAGCCGTCTCTTTACCTTTAGAGTCTTGGGCAGAGAGAATAAATACATCAAAAAAACTCCAGCTTGCCACAGCTGTCAAAGACCGACTACTTTCAAAACAGGATTTTACATACCACGGTATAACTTGAGATACCTCCACCAAGCGTATATACAGATCACCACTTCATAGGCAAGGACAATATTACATTGCCATCCAGACCAGGTGGGAAAAGATCTGTACCTGCGGCTATATGCAAACTGATGGCACAGTGTCCCTACCATTTCAGTATATTCCTATGGTAAGGACTTTAAGTTGACTGCAACCCACTCAAAATCAGGAAGAGGTCTACAGAAATCCTATATTCCCATATACAAGATCATACCCAAAACACTAAAAAAACATATTGCCAAAGGCCTCCTCCTGGCTTATCCAATTAGTTCTAAAAATGCCTAGTTTAAAAACAAAAACAGGATGCAAATAACTCTGCAAATACATTTTCAGTATAAAAACATTCATAAAGCTCCTAACTCTCGCACCAACATACACCTGGCATGTCTGCAGCAAGCATGATGTCCAACTCAAGATTAATCCTCTATTTTGGGTCAAGTACTAATCATTCATCCTTTTCAACCCCATTTCAAAGCACAGAAAATATTTGTAAATCCAGTAGTATAGATGAATATGACTGAAGTGTCATCATGAAATAATACACTTGGCACTGAAATAGCCAACCACATGGTAAGGGATATGGACCCATCTGGGAAGACCCAACAAGTGGAACCAAATGTAGAGTTTCCAGATGGGATGAAATCTTTTTCTAAAAGGATTCCTTTCAAGATTCTGTAATTACCTTTTTAAAGAAGTCTCCCACACAGGAGTTGTGCAGAGTCAACTCTAAGAGAAAACAGCTATTTTGCTTCAGGTGCTTCAAGATATTTTGGGATTTCAAAGTAGGTATATGCTTTCCCCCTGTTGTTGTTGTTATTTTAAAAACAGAAAGATACTTGTTTTTAAAGATTTAAAGTGTAATGTTTATCTGAATTCTATTAACCTATTCTGGAACTTTCCATTATTTCTAATCCTATTATAGGCTATAACCAAGGTATCAATAGAAGCTTATTCCTTTATAATCAGCTTCTTTGTGGTAGTTACCAAAGTACAATAATGAATTAGCCAAGGAGAACAAACAGAACAGTTGTGGGAAAGAAGCTTCTATTTATATCCGAGTAGCATGCTACAACATGGTTATAGGAAAGGATATAATATATGTGCCATTTAAATTGGGGTTTTGGCATATTGTTAAATGTGTGTGTCAAAGTAACATCATCCTATTTTAAAGAGTTCTTAATTAGTGCCCCCTGTACAACCACTGCATTTTTAAATATCAGTTTTCATTTCCTGGTTTTGTAAGCCCAGCACTTTAAACAATCAAAACACCACGACACACTAAAGCACTCTTTTGGCATGGCACCCCACAGCATTAACTTGGGGCTGCCTTACAGCAGGTGGCAAAAAGTGTAGAAAATAAAATCTGTACTAGCTTGTGTCCTCCTGACTTTTTAACCACTTGCCTCATAAACATCAAACCAACTGTATTCCTTCTCATTTCCTGGTTACATGCACCAATACATACAGTATCAGGATGCTCCACATACTGTTAAAATATGTGAACAAGTGACACCACTCAAATACCATGGTAAGACGTATGGGTATTAAAAAAAAAAAAAAACCTAGACAAACTGGATAAAGATAGAATAGGATCCTGTAAATTATTAACCAAATTAAACTCTGCTGCTTAGTGATTTCCCTCCCCCCGCCCTTCTTTTGGAAGCAATAGCATAAAGCAGGGGTGGGGAACTTCAGGCCTGGGGGCCAAATGTTGATCTGTAGCATGTTTTTATGTGGCCCTTTTCCAGTTCCTGGATCTGGTCCCTGGATCCAGTTCCCACCTCCAACTGAAAAACTGAACTCAGAGTAAGGGAAGGAAGAGGAGGTAATGCCTACAAGGACAGACGGCAGATGCATGGTACAAATCCATGATCTGAGCCCTCCTTTTCCTCAGTACACCCCTTAAGTACCCCCGCCTCCTACTTGTATGTGGCCCTCAGAACTTGTACTAATTGCCAAAGTGGCTCTCTGAGGCGGAAAGGTTTCCCCATCCTGGGCATAAAGCAGTAACTGCTAACTTGCATTGCAAATCCAGCCACCCGCCAGCAGTGACAAGAGGATAAGGGGGCAGGGTCTTCACAAGTGAGTTTGTTATTGACAACCTCCCTACTTTTATAGCCTTCACCCAATATGCTGATCTTTCAAAAAGTTTCATATTTGCACAATGTGGTATTTTAACAGAACTCTTTTTGTGCAATAGCTCCAGAGTTTGTACACATTGTACCTATGTAACACCATGCTAAAGCATGGAAATGCTAGAAAACTGCCTGGTGCAAAGGTAAACTGTGTCTCTTATCCTTACTGCAGTATTTTTACTGACCATGCTAAACCTCATTAAGCTCTCTGAAATTGAACCACAATTTTCTTTAAAGCCCACATGCCCTAGTGAAATATTTGCTCAATTCTGGAAAAAAAGCAATCTGACCTAATGTTGAGAAGTTTAATCAACAGGGTTCTTTTACTGGTCCAGAACAAAACAGACAATAATAAAAAGTGAAAATAATACTGGAGCATGCTCAGGTGAAAGAATAAAAACCAAGGAATCAGCTATAGCTCCTTTCTTTATAAGGAGTTGGCCGAAGTAGGAAAATACTGTAGGTGGGACGTTCCCAAACCCAGGAGTCATGTTCAAAAATTTTTTTTACATTGCTGAAAACCACAAGACACACTTTTACACGTGTTTTCAGCAAAATCCCTCAGTTACTTACACACACCCCTTCTCCCTTGCATGTGCTCGCAAAGGAACCCCTCCCCAGCCACACACACACATATGTAGGCAAAGACTCCCTCTCTCTCTCTCACACACACACACACCCCTATATGCCTGAGGAAGGGCCACTTGTATACTGTCCCCAACAGGTTTGGTCCAATAAAAATCATCTGAACTACTTTGTCTCCAGCCATACTGTGGAACAGGACACAACTGAGGTTTAGTAGGAAAAATAAAATTGGATATATCCAACTTCTACAGTTGTACTGAACAGAATAAAATATATAACCTTGTTTAAGGGACTAAATCAACCAGTAAAGGGATTAGGAAAATTTCCCCAAAGTGCCAGCTATTCCATAATTGTCCAGTACAACCACATTTGTTGCTTCTTCTGAAGCATCTCAAGCTGGCCAGTGTCAGAGAGAAATATTGGGTTAGATGGATCTAATCTTCATGATTTTCACTTTGATTTGGGGTTGTATAATTTACTGTGACAAAGAGGCAGATTCCAGGACATAGCAGAGGGATGCAAACATATATAAGCTGAAGTGACAGGGTTAGAGACACTGGGGTCAATCCCATGCCCTGCGTGCAGCGTGCACTTGTACGTATAAAGCGCACGCATCTCCATAGCAATTGCATTGTGCCACGCAGATCTTGCTTGGGATTGCGGCCACTGGGTGTTAACAAGATGTTGCCCACATTTGCCCCCATTAACCCCGCAGTCACCTGTTCGTGTATCATATGGGCCACCAGATATTCCTCCTGGGGCCACTCCACACGATGTCAACCAAGGAAATATGGAGCAACTTGCTACCCTGTGGCTGCCTCCCGTGTGTTTGGGGGGGCCTACGGGGCACCCATGTGGTTGCCCCGTGCCTCTCTTTCGTCGGTTAAGGTGTGCGCATCAGCACCATGGAGTCACAGGTGCCAACCTAGAGCATTGGGTGACCAACCGCAACTCTATGGTGGAGGGCAGGGGACACAAACGGGTGGATCGCAGCAGGGAGGAACGCCTGTGTTTTGGGCCTGTGGGAGAGGAGGGCACGGAGCAACCACAGGCTCCGGGGGCCTCCCCTCTCAGAGAGGTTAGGGTGCTTCCTGATGTGCCTGGGGGAGAAAGGGATCAGTAAGTAAGGGACAGATCCTGTAAAACCTTTTCTTTGGAGAGAAAAAAAAAAAAAAGAACCAACGCTTGAAGGGAAAAATTAGTTTTAAGTTTAAGTTAACAATAAAAAGGCAACAGTCAGGATGTGTTGCATGTTATCCATAGATACTCTATGTTTAGACAACAATTTCTAATGCGATCCCAACGTTTGGGACACCCTCAACTATGCTGTAGAAAAAGGCAAACCATATTGCCATTAACAACATGTTTAGGCAAAGGGTCATCAGCAAAGGGCAGATTCCATTCACAGAAATGTGAATCAGAAATGACAGTTACTTACCCATGACTGGAATTCTTTGAGTCCATCTCTACATTCACACACATGGGGGCGGAGTGTGGAACTTCAGCATCATTTGGTGCCATGCCATTGCTATGGATTGGGCCAACACAGAGGTGGAATGGCCATTACCTAGACTCCAACAACAGAGGTCTTAGGAGTGTAACACTGGGTAATTTCAGATGTAACGGGACCACTGTCAACCACAGTGAATCCCCTGTGGTGGCCGTTTGTCCCGTTACGTCTAAAAGATTCCTGCCAGATGTTCACAACGGTGAATACCTGGCAGGAATCAAAATAACCACGCTTCCGGAGGGGAGGCTGGCCTCACCTCTGGAAGCGTCGTTAGATTGGCCACGTTCCAGGATGGGCCAAAAGTGACGTCTGTACCGTTGGCCCATCCCGGATCATGGCCCAGACCGCGATACGGGATCGGGCGCAGCGGGCAGCCTGATTCCTGACCAGGATCTGAAATGGAGCCCGGTGTGTGATTCAGCGTGGCAGGCCTCCGGGCCCATCACGTCTGAAATTACCCACTGTGGTACAAGGTTGCTCTAGCACTGTAGCAGGAAGACCACCACACAGACTCCAGTCAAAGGAAACCTTCTTTGACATCACTCTTTCCACAGCTGAGGAGCAAGATAATATTATATCACTAACAAAAACACTGAATCTGAAGTACAGTGTTTAAAAGCTCCTGTATGGGTGCTTCAGCGCTACCGACACTTGAAACCACTGAAGCCTCCACACCATCTAAAACAACAACAAAAAGTAACAAAAATACTCTTTTTAATCTTACACTAGAAGTATTGCGAAACTGACAACCTGAAGGCCAAACCCGTAAGAAAGGAGGCTGGAGGACCATTCCTACACATCTGCATCACAGCAGGGTTCAAAGGAGTTAAGATGTCTGGATGCTCCACCCCTTACATAGCCTCACTCTGAGCATGTGCAGAACTGCAAGGTGTTTGGAGGGGTAGGTGCACATCTGCTAATATTGCTTTCCAGATAGTTCTGAGGTCCAGCAGCGGATGGGCACTCAATTGCCATAGGTATAAATTTACAGAGGCCACTCAAATAGCAATGCCACCAATGTTGGAGTGAGTGAAACCTAAATATGAATCTGCAAAAACTAGTCTCATCTCTACATGACATGCAGATTAATCTCCATTCAATCACAGCCATAAGAACGTTGGCTAAAAAAGGCATTAAAATTGTGATTTCATGCTTCTATTTGGTGAGGATTGCATTTGACAGTGCTTACCTTGCCCTGAAGATGTAATGTACGACAACAACATTACACTCTGAACTACTTTCTAAGCGGATACCATTTACGGTACTACATACAAGTCTGAGTTTCAGGGTAAACCGCTTTCAAAAATATACTGGTTTCAAAACTAAGCATTAACACATTCTTCAGAAATAAGTCTACCTACACATATTATTATATTCGTTGTTATATAGAAGACAAATATCTAGATGCCTAGTGAGTGCACAGAATGAGAAATTAACTCAATGCAAATGATTTCTTAAGTGACTGGAGTCATATTCAGGGCGTTTTTAGAGGAGACAAAGCTGCTGTGAGCAGGCAATTAAAATCATGATTAAAACTCACGCTTACTAATGCATGAACGATTCTTGTGCGTGCGATGTGGAAACTTCCATGTCTTAATCCGGTTTCTGCCACCTCTGACATTGAGCATTCCAGAACGCGCATCCCCAAACTCATGTGCTAAAGACAGATTAATATCTAAAACACAACTCGCACGAGATGCACCGATCGCCATTTTGAAAGCATAACGAGGTGGCTGGAGAAGCGCTCTGCTCTGTACACCACATTTAGGGGCCATCCAATATTGCTATTTCTCTCCAGGACTCTCAGCAGCAAAGACGGGAAAACACAACTCTACAGGTACCATGCAACTTCCTCCTCCTCCCCCCGCCCCACAAATGATGTGGGGTGGTGTCTAAACAGCACTCCCATGTATGCTGCAGCTGAGGGGTCCTCATGATTGCAGGAGATGGCTGCAACCCATGAATTTTATATGCATGTTTAAAAAAAATAATAATAATAATTTACATAAAAAAGTCATTTCTGGATCATACATCTAACTTAACTAAACCAAACAATTATGTCAGACACTCTTAATTGCGGTCGTGTTTGGTATAGCCTGGGGTTAGACTGTACAGTCCAGTAAATATGATTTGGTATCATCTGTTAACGTATGTCCTTGTATACTTTCCACACATGCGAACCGTTTTGTTGCAAAGTCTTTGTAGTTATCAGTGAGGAGAGCATTCACCTTCTCCATGGAGTATATATACCAGACTGTTTTGAGCCATTCAACCTCCATTAAATCACATGCGCTTCTCCAATGTCTAGCGATAATGTTGATTGCTGCAAGAGCCATCAACTTACAAGAGTCTTGGTGATGTTCTATGAGTGGAATAGCAGGATATATGCCCAGTAAGTAATGCTGTTTCAGGTCGGAAATGTATTATCATCCTTGTCACTTTGTTCATATAGTTTCTCACTATGCTCCAGAGTGACTGGACTCTAGGGCAGCTCCACCAACAATGTAGTTAAGTACCCTGTTCCCCGCAATCATGCCAACAGAGGCCTGACCCGGATTTAGTTTTAAGGTGATGGGGTGTTAATATCTTAGAATTAGTTTAATTTATGATTCTTTGACCTTAAGTTCATTGGCACAAGAGTGCATGTGTTGCCAGATTTTTTGTGTCTGTGCTTTTTCGAATGTTTCCCCCAGTTTCATGCACGTTTTAAAAAGCCCTCACTAATGATCTGAAAAGGGGAAAGAATGAGATGGCCAAGTTTCCAGATGACAAAGTTACTCAATAATGGATAGTTAAGTCCAAGGCAGACTGTGAAGAATTACAGAAAGACAACTGGATGACAGGGCAGTAAAATGGCAGATGAAATTCAAGGTGCAAAATAATGCACATAAGAAAAAATAATCCCATACAAACACAATGTTGGGTTCTAAATTAAGTGTTATCTTTCAGAAAAGTGATCTTGAACTCACTGTGGATAATTCAACTAAAACCGTCAGTTCAATGCACAGCAGTGATCAAAGAAAACGATGTTTGAAATTATTGGAAAAGGGATAGAAAATAGAAGGAAAATATAATACTCCTATATAAAATCAATGGTGTATCCAAACTTTGAACATCGAGGGTAGTACTGGTTAGCCCTTCTCAAACAGTCACAGAATAAAAACAGATTTGATGGTGCATGTCTGTCGAGGCGCCGCCAGATGTTGGTTCAGGATTGCCCTGGGCTGTTTCTGTGGCAAGGCCGGGCTCACCTTGGAAATCCTCAAACGTCACAGTCCAGGCTAGGGCCCAGCCGATCGGGGCAAAGACGGCCACAGCGGTCTATCACATGTGGTGTGGTTTGCTATGACCCAGCCTGAATCAAGTCTGCTATGACTAGCCACCATGGTTGCCTGTGCCCTCCCTGGGCTGCGCGGACAGCAGGATGACAGCCCAACCATAGGCCTGCGTGTCCGGTGCCTCAACCTGACCGTGTCACCCAGGATTTTCTGCCCCAGGCTGGGTCGTGTGTTTTTACCCATAAAAAATTGGAAAAAGTGCAGTTAAGGACAAAGATGACAAAGTATAAAACTGCTTCTACATGAGGAAAAGCTGAATAGATCATGGCTCTTCAGCTTAGGAGAAGAGAAGACTATGGGGACGTGGGCATATGATAGTTTACAAAAGCATGAATAGTGTGCAATGAATAAATAAGAAGCTGTTCCTTACCCTCTTGAAATACTAGAAGTAGGGGACATCAAATGAAATTAATTGCCAGCAGGTTTCAAAACCAAGGAAAAGTAAATACTTTTCCCCACACAACATACCCTTACCCTGTGGAACTCACTGCCAGGGCATGTCGTGAAGGCCAATAGCCACTTATGGACCTATCCTCTAACCACTTGTCTAAGCTTTTTGTGAACCCATTTATGCCATTAGTCAAGTTAATCAGGGGATGAGGCTTTTGATTAGGCTTTGAGGAGTTAGAAGTAAACAGCAGGATATGGATAATTCCTGTCATCTGCTTCTCTGAAGCATCTGGCACTGACTACTGGGGAAGACAAGATTCTGGACTAGATGGAACATTGTTCTGACACAGCTGGACGGTTCTTAGGTGGAGGTGAAAGTCTCTCATTCCCTACTGAGAAGGAAAGGGTGAGATTTACTTAACAATAGTGTCCTGGGATCAGTAAAAAGCAGTATTGAAAGGCTCTGAAGAGTTTTAACCAATCTCCTGAGAACAGAGGTTTCTGGTCATGCTTTGGAGTTTTAGGGGAGAACATAAGCATGGCCCTTATCTGGCACATTACAGGCAAAGACTATAGGCAGCTGTCCAGGTAGTTTTATCAACTCTTTTGGGCACAGACAGTGTCTTCATATTGGTCTGTGAAGCATCTAGTGCAGAAGGAGCTGACTGAAACCTCTAAGCACTCTTGGAATATCACAAGATTGTAACTCAGCCTATTACTTTAGCTTGACTTCAACTTTAATAGGAAAGCTAACTGGCTAAAGATTATTATTATTATTATTATTTTAAGTAAACTGAACACATTTCAAGTGTTGCCAAACTCAAATATTCAAACATCACAAGATACTCCCAACATATGAAACTAAACAAATCCCCCATGATTTAAAGTAATATTTGATTGTTTTCTTTGAAAATCTTCCTATTTGGGGGGGTGGGGTGGAGGGAAGAGAGCCTTTACTGCTCATGCTGCCAAATCTATCTGCATTCATAGTTAACAATATGACTCAAAGAATAGGTGCTTTCAAAAAGCATCAAAATGTCTCAAGATTCTTGACAAAGAGTTGGCAACAGTGATTTCATTTTTAAATTTATCTAAAGTTTGTTTTATCTGTATAATTCATTCCTGAGCACCATTTTTTTTTTAGGAGAATATATACTAGCGCCTTTTTTCTTATATTTGTCAGTTTAAGACTGGGGGGGGGATTCAGACGTTCTGATTTGTGCGATTTTTTTAAAAAAACGAATGTTTCATGCCTGTCTGAACACCTAAATTCGATTAAATGTAGTCAATATCGCACTAAAGCAATGCGTGTTGAAAAGCTACTCAAACCTACCTTTTTGCTGTCCGTTTTCAATAAATCCGCACTTAACAGCAGTGTGAAAGCAACATCGTACTGGTTTTAACTAGTGTGTAATCTTTTCTGATGTGAATGCAACCGTGCTTCCAAGTGCGCTGTTTTACTCCTGCCCCTACCGGAAGCAGTGAGACCAGCTGGAGCCCTGTAGTTGCCTCGCTGGGTGCAGGCTGCAGCCAGCTTCTCCCAAAAAAAGTTCTTCCCCTCCATGTTTCCCCTCCATGCTTCTCCCCAAAAAAGTTCTTCCCTCCAAGGGACTTTCAATCATCTGCCTCTGCCTCTACCGTAGTGCTGCAGCAGTAGCAGCAGCGGGATACCGGAAAGAAACCAGGGAGAGAATGCGAGGGGCTTCTTTCCAGCAGCCTCAGGCTCTCCCTCTTTACTCCCTGATTCTACAAAGTAGCAACCTTTGCTACAAAGGTTGTAGCAAAGGTTGTTGCAAAGTTTGCAAAGTTGCAGCAAAGGTTGTAGCAAAGTTGTACTTTGCTACAAAGTAGCAACCTTCTGGCTCCCCACAGGCCACTTCCTGTAACTGAACCGTACTGAGCAGCCGGGTAAGCACGCACTACAAGAAGGTCTGAATGCATTATTTCGCTGTACTTAAAATCGGTATGGCATGCATGTGAATGCAACAGGACTTGTTAACAGCGAACTATTGAGAACCAGTTTTTAAAAAGCCAGATAATTGCTGCACGTGTGATTACACCCTAACTTCATTCACTGGCCCTTTTCACACAGGCACTCTAACACTGACAAAATGGGTATTACATTTTATTATACATGTTGCAGGTGTGCTCTATGGGTGCCCGCCCAGCAACATGTATAATAAATGTAATACACATTTTATCAGTGTTAGAGTGTCTGTGTGAAAAGGGCCAGTGAAACTCAACAGGAATAATTATTTAGGTTTCTTTGTTATGTTGTTTATGCTTTTTGTAGGACTAGTAGGAATATTCACAAGAATGTTTTCATAAATCTTTAGTCTAAATTTGACTTGATTCTTTTTCAGAAAACAATTTTGCCTAATCAAGAGACAAAATTATGAATTTTTTCTATGTTAACACAACGTAGAGAAAGAGGAATCTTCTGAGCAGAGTACAGGTTGCAGTGGGGAAAGAGTACAGTCCAGAAATCAGCATGAAGTAAGAACAGATGAGGAAAAAGCATGCTCTCCCCCACACCACCTCTTGAAATCTCATGGCCATTATTCTTGGGTAGGCAAGATTGGAGACAGCAGATGGGTATACAATCAGATTCAGCACACTTGTCTATGGAAAGTAAGTGGGAGAAACATGCAGTGCTTGCATGTAAAGTTGCTACATCTATACAGCTTACTGAATAACGCCAAAAATATACCTCAACACCTCTGAAATCCTTGATGCCACATTAGGTTTCTTGTCACTTAAATTTTAGTGATTACCATAAATAATGCTCCTGGCCATAGAAATTAAATCATCCACAACAGACATCATCACTGGGAATCACTGAACCTTTCAAAGTGCTTTATCATCTGTAGAGGCAAGTGACTCAGAGATTAGTTTCACATTAGAACTCAAATGAAAAACTGACCACTAATAATGAACAAGTATATATATATATTTTTTCCTTAGCTACCCTGCTAGGATTTGAACTCTAAAAGGTGTGAGGCAGAGAACATAAGTCTCATAGATCAGATTCCGCTAGTTAGAGTTCCAGCTAGTTTGACCCCAGCAACATTTGCTGGAATAATCTCTTGTAACTTGACATTTTGTCTAGTTGTGCAAAGACAACACGAGTTATTACACAGTCTGCCACTATCTTACTATCTTCAAATTATTGTTCCGAATTTAGATTTTATATGTACACAACTTGTAACAGAAAGAAAACCCTTGCAGTGCCATGATACAAACAAATCTCTCCCTTACAAAACTTTCACCTGAAGATAAATTCTTTCAGAAACTGAGCTCAGAAGTGCAAATCTTGGAGTAATGCATTTTAATCTGGGCTGATAAAAGAAATCAAAACTTCTTTTTGTCTTAAGTCTGGAAACAAGGCTAAAGACTTAACATCCTAACTAAACAGATGGTTAGTGAGGGTTTTTTATTGTTTTTTTAAAAATAGGAATTGGCAAAAACCCAACCACCACATAAATCAACCTGCTGCCCCTTCACTGTTGCTAGTGGTTCCTGAATGACGTTCAGTCAAACAGGTGCTTCTGGCTCCCTCCAGGCATGAGACCACATCTTAGATTCTCAAATGATACCATATAGTCTCCATCTTAGCTCAGATTCTCGTTACTGCTGCCATCGATAGTCCTTAACCTGGACTTTCATTCCCATCTCTTAGATGATGTAAGCTCACTCACACCCGAGTCATCTCAAATGCTAGACTCCTCACTCATGCCTCCCATGCTCACTACTGCAATGCCATTCTTTATTCCCTCTCCCAAGCGACCCAGTTACTGGACGTTAACTCATAAAGAAGGTACCATGTTCTCACAAGTGTAAACCAGCATCTCATCAGCATCGACATCACAAATTACAATTCCTGATGGATTCTGAAATGAGTGAACTAATTTAAAAAAAAAAAAAACTTAACTTGTTTTCCTTTTAATACACTTCATAGGCATGGCTTGCTCCAGGCGAGAATCGTAGGACTGCAGAGTTGAAAGTGACCCTCAAGAGTCATCCAAAGCTTAATATGCCCTAGACTGAACTCATCCTGTGACACACTCAGCCTTCCCTTCCCTCTCTATTTCCACTGATGGTGTCACTATCCAGCCTGTCCCACAGGCACAGAGTCCGAGATTCATCTTTGATTCCTCCTTCTCCCTAGCACCTCAGAGATTTAGTCTGTTGCTAAGGCCTGTTGCGTCCCTCTGCAAAACATTGCTAAAACCTGCCACATCTTTACTGCTCCTACTGCGTCTAGTCCATGTTCTTTTTATCTCCCACCTTGACTGCTGCAACCTCCTGCGTACTGACTTTTCCTTGCTCTCAGCTTGACTTAGTGTTTAACAGAAAGGTCATCCACTTTGCCTGCTGCTCTGATCACATTCAGCCCCGTCTCTGCTTCCTCCACTGGCTCCCTCTTCCCCTTTATATCCAGCACAAAATCATTGTCTTTGCCTTCAGGGCTCTTCATGGACTTGCTCTCCCCTATCTTTCTTCCCTCATTTCCTGCTACGTTCCCACCTGGAAACTTCATTCCTCTTCTAGCACCACCCTCATCCACCCTAAACAGCCTTCACTTCTTCTCCAACGCTGCTCCTATGCCTGGAACTCCCTCCTTGAACACATACGCCCTGCTCCCTCTCAGCAACCTTCAAATCCCTCCTGAATCCTCTCTCCCCCCACCAAACTTTCTCTCGCTCCTCTTCCTCACAGGCTGCTCGGGAATGCTCCTTCTACTGTCCTTTCATTCGGGGCTCCCTTCTCCTCTGTAACTAAGCTTCTGCGATTCATGAATATTTCCCTCTCTCTCCACATGTAGGGCTGAAACGAGAGCAAGTGTTCCTGTTCTGAAGGGAAATACCAAGCTTTCAGGAGTGCTTGCAAGCGTTTGTCAGCACTTCATCGGTTTCTGGCAATTCTGAGCTTCTGCCATTTTTTCCATAACTTTCTGGGGCTTTTTCATCACTTTTGTCACTTTCAGGGACATTTTTGTCACTTTCTCGAAATTTTATAACAGTTTTACAGCACTTTGGGCTATTTCCAGCTTTTTCCTAGTGCTTAGCCAGTAGGTTTTCATTTCCACAGCCCCCAGGGTGCATGCAGGGGACACATGGGGCTTGTGAGTGGCCTGTGGCAGCCCCATTCAACATGCAAAAATAACTGAAAATAGCAAAAACAGTGGGAAAGCCAGTAAGTTTCCATGTTGGGCGAATCTCGTCAAATGCCCTGCTTCTGATGGAAGCAGCACTTGCTGAGATTTTTTGTTTCAGGTCTATCAATATGTTCCCTTCTCCCTTGTCCATCCTAGACTGTAAGGCCCTTAGGGAAGAGATCTGTCCCTAATTAATGATTGTTCAGTTCCTCCTCCTCGCCTCTTCCTGCCAGTTTCAACCCCTCCCCCTCTTTTGAGGCTCACTCCGTCCACCTCTACTCCCCTCTCCATCTCCATGTTGCTGTTATCTACCACCCCCACCCCCGGCTCCCTCTCCAAGTTCGAGGCCTGGCTCACCCTATTCCTCTCTAACGACATCCCCACACTCATCCTTGGCGACTTCAATATCCATGTTGATGCACCCTTCCAACCTTACATCGCTCGCTTCCTCTCCTTAGCCTCCTCATTTAACAGAGGCGGCTTTCAGTGATCTCCCTTCCGGGACCCACTCGTCAAATGTCCGGAGCCGCTCTGAAAGTGGGTCCCAGAAGGGACAAAAAGGCTGAGCTGCTCAGCCACCCAAACCGTGTTTTCTGTTGAAAACATGATTTGGGTGGCTGAGCCCCTCAGTCACAGCACACATAGGACGTGCTGTGGAGGGAGGGACTAGCCTTTTCCACTGCACCTAATGGGCGCAATGGAACCTCTCGCCTGGGCGCTTGATGCAAACGCCCAGGCGAGAAGCTTTGGGCCAGGCGACTGAGGCAGGGACCAGCGCTCCCTGCCTCAGACGCACACGCTCAGGGACAAGGCTGGTGGCGTGCTGTTGCGCTCTCCCTCTCCAATTCAAACAGCACACCGCCAGCCTCAGCCACTTCCCTGCCGCAGCCGCTCTCCCCCCACAAACTGCCGCTCAGAGCGGCGGGGGGG